>WEIT01001049.1:89224-109664 GCA_013389985.1 Dryoscopus gambensis | reverse complement strand
ACCTAAAAGAGCATTTTCATCCTCAGATCCAAGAGGAAGGTTTTCACACAGGGCATCTTTACATGCCCCCTGCAAGACTTATTTTCTGCAGGAACCACCTTGAGATAGACCCTGGGTTAAGGTGGTGCTGAGAAGGGAGCAGGGCCTCCTAGGAGCCCTCTTAAATGCTGCCACAGGGTTTCAAAGCAAAGTGGCCTTACACAGGCTGCCAGCAAGAGCATCAGCAACCCGATGACTTTTTCTGCTGGGTCAGCAGCCCCAATCTGGAATACGCTGGTCTAAACCTCCCACTTTATGGTAACTCTGAGCAACGCAGCTCTGACACACCCAGCAGGTATGGGTTATGTGCTAAGCTTTTCAGAAGTCCCACACCAAACATCACCCCGGAAAGAAAAAGGGAAAAGAAAAAGGGAAACAAGAAAGGATGCTGACTCTAGCTAAGGCTGAACACTGCAACAAAGTTAGCAACAGTTTTTTTATCCATTTAAGTGTCAACACCTGTAAAATCACAAATAAGGGCATTTTAGCCAGTAGATGCTTCAAGAGTAAAGATATTCACCCTCTTGTCCACAACTTTTGTTTTCTAAGCCCAGTGTTTCTCTGCATGGCTCGATTTGCACTTAGATAGGTGTTTATTTTTGTAAATCACATGATCCAAGCCCACATGGCCCCAGGGCTAGCAGGGCTGGGGTACCTGGCCACATTAACCCACAGGCAGCAAGGACGTGAGGTGGCCCAGTACTGAGCATGGCATGACAACCCCCCAGGAAGGGTGAGTGATCCCCACTCACTGTTTAGGCCACAGCACCCTAAACCCCAGGCAAGGCTCAGCCTGATCCATTTTTGCTATGATCAGTTTTCCTCCTGGGGCTGTGCTGCAGTGTTCATCCCACGGTCCTCACAACACCTCCGGTGTAAGGAGGCGGCCTCAACAGTCGGGTTTGGAAAACCAAGGGGCAGATTCTTGCCTGGTGCAAGTCAGCACAACTTCACTGGAGGCCAAGGAGCTACCCCAATTCACCCCTAAAGAAAGTCTAGCACAGAGAGGTGAAGAGATACACGGGAGCCACTACACGGATCGCTGGGTATGGAGGCTGGGCATCCTGGCTTCCCAGTCCAACATGCCTGCTGACATAGCTGGAAATCACACCTGGCAGTCTGGCTCCAATCAGCTGAGCAATGAAACGAACCAGTCCTCAGAGCCAGCAAAAGGTTTTCCACTTCCCTTAGTAGCTAAAAATCACTGTCTTCTCTTTTCAGCAGCGGTTCCTCCAGTTTTTGCTGCCCTTCACATTTGGCCGCAGGAGGATGCCAGCAGGCACTCAAAGCCTCTGCCACTCAGCAGTTATGTCTGCAGTGGGTGACATTCTGATATTTGCCCACTCAAGGAACCTGGGTGACACCTTTTAGCAATGGGTGTGAAGGGCAAGCAAAACAATGATAGTCCTCACAGGGCATGGGCTCAGTTCCCCAGACCTTCATCACAAAAACCGCATCTGTGCCCACAAGGAGCCTGTGTTGGTAGGTGGAAGCCCTAGTTTAACATATCATCAGAAGGTGTAGTGAAGGCAGCTGCAGAGAAAACACACAATGCAGACTTAGGCAGGCAGAGCAGGCACTTCAGCTGGAGACCTTCCTTGCAGCCATCAGACATGCCACCTGTACCAGGTACGTTTCCATAGCTTTTAATGTCGCTTAACAATTGTGTTGTAGACAAAGGAAAAGGCACACTGTACAGAAAAAAAAATCCCAAAATGATACCCTTTTATTTGTAAAGCTCTGATGAAACAACTTTCCAAATGACATCCCACTTAAAAACCAATGGAAACCAACCTAACTATGCATCAGTCACGCTATACAGATTGCATCCTACATTTTCAAGATGCCTAGATATCTTCTGTAGTATTTACATATGTATCAGTTAGGTAGTAAAGTTTCACTGCAATTTGTTTCTTTCCACCACACACTTATTCAATGGCAAAAAAACCCTTTGGGGATGCATTTGCATTTTTGTACAACACTTCGAACAAATGGCTAGGGCAATTTTCCTGAGAGAAGGCTTGTTCTTTGAAACTCTTGCTTTAACAACTGGAAATACAGAAAGTGGATGCATTTTTGTTGCACTAAAAAGCCTAACGATGCCTAGTTTAGTTTTTCTTTTAAATTATTTACGTACCATTAAGTTAAAACGTTTACATTCATTCATTCGTATAAAAACCGTTGTTAAATCTTATGCAAATGATTTAACACTGATTGCTGCAACGCAAATTGCACTTCTTTAAAAAAATTATTGTATATATGGAAGAAAAATATCTGATTGCTACCCTGTTTACAAATTTCAACTGGCTCTATACAGTTCAGCCAGGAAACATGGACTTTCATAAATCTCAGTCACAGTGTACTTTAAAAGTTATATCGCAGTCTTGAAAAGTGAGTAAATATTTTAAACCAAAAACAAACCAATCCCAAAATCTCCTTAACCAGCTGGACCTTGTGGGACTTGTACCAAACGTTGTGATTTCTTCCAGGGACTTAGCTGGGCTCTGAAGAGCAGAGCAAGGCATGCTGAAGATGGAGAGCACAGAAGGAGAGGTCTGATGGGGCGAAGACATCAAATGTTTGCTGCGAGAAGTCTGTGTCAACTCAAGCTGTAAGCACTTCTGACACTCATTAAAAAGTATCTCACTATCTCTGGTAATTAAAGTCTTTGCTATTCCCTCCCCGACACTGACTGCTTCCACCAAATTCTTAGGGGAAAAGGTGATGAGAGAGTGAAAACAACTATACAATCAGAAAGGCAGCACTGCTGGGTAAGTCAAGAATGTATTTCTGGAATCTATCAATAGGTGTGGGTTTATCTCTCCTTTTTTTTTTTTTTTTTCTTTTTCTTTTCCTTTTTTTTTTTTCAGGTTTTTGAAGGCTTTTTTTGAGAGTGTAAGGCTGCATTAGTCATCCCCAGTGGTCATTTGCTTTCCCTACATTTTTCTTGCATAGATGAGGAACTGGACACTTCAGCAAAGCCTCTCTCAGAAGGAGAAAACACCTTGGCCACCAAGGCTCAAAAACTATTTCAGAGGAATGGTCTTTGCCAGCACTCTCGCTGCCGCTGCGACCGCTCCACAGAGGAAACTGTGCGCAGACTTCTGGGGGCTGCCAGGATCCAGCTTCCCTCACACCAGGTCACGCCAGAGCCAGGGCACACCAGGGATCCTGTCTCACGGATGCTGTCACTTCGGCCGTGGAGGTCAGGCTGACTCCCGTGTACAGCCCGTCCTGACCTGAATACTTAAGGTTGCTGCTTTCGGGACTGGTGCTCTCTCCTGGGCCAGACATCACCGACGAGCTCGCCTGGAGGGAGGGGGAGAGCAAAGAGAGATTAATTGAGCAGGTGAGCTTTACACACACTGAGATGTGAGTGAGAGCACAGCAGGCCTGAAGCACAGCCATCATCCCAGGATTTCTGTTCAGAAACAGGGTTTGCCCTCTGCTTGCACCTGTGCCTTGAAACCCTGAAACAAAGAAATGTCTCAGCATGAGCCCGGTCGCCCAGCCCTACTGATGGGTGTGATATCTGCATTTCCAGAGCTGGAAAAGAAACCATGTGATGTGCAGAAAGACTTGGAAATCAGATCATGATGAAGAAGGAAATGTGCATGTGTCCCACTGCCCCCTGCTGAAGAGACACTGGTGCCAACACCAAAAATGTGATCTGGGAGTGGTGGCAGCTCTAGTGTTTCTTCCCCGTGGGAGAAGCCTGATACATCCCAATTCTCCAGGAGCAGATACAGAGCACCTCCTGGAAAGCAGCTTTCTTTGGGTTCTTCAGCCCTTGAAACGCTTAAAATCATTCCTGACCCTTCAAAATGCCAGCCACAACCACTTTATTCCTGTAGGACTGGCCACTCAAGGAGATGCTCTTTTAATCTCCAGGGGAGAAACACTATGCCTTTGAAGCAGGAGCATTTTTGTTCCGCTGCCTGCACAAGACAACATGCAGGGAGCCCTGGTAGGCTCGGAGATGAACCTCTGAACCGCACTGGAACCAGTCCATTTATTTTAACGGAGAAATGGAGAGTTACAAAGACAAAGGAACAATCATTTTTTCCATGAGGCTGAGCAGATCCGCTAAAGAGGAAAAATTCACAGTGCCAGACAGAGAAGGGGCAACATTTTCACCTGATAAAGGAAATGTTTAAGAGCTGACTTAATGCAAAATTAACTCTTGGATATGTCAACTTTAAAACCTTAATTTACTTGTTAATGGATAGTCTTTGGATGAAATTCCTTAAAAAAAAAAGAAAAGAAAAAGGCTATCCTAAACTGTGACTGCAGAAGTTTCCTGCCTGCTGTTTAAGTACAAAGTATACATATTTAATCATTTTACAAGAGTAGAGCTCTTGGCTCTCCTGGAGCTGTGCCAGGCTAGCAGTCCTGACATCGGAAAAGCAAGGCATCATTTATTCAAAGGTAATTTCCAAATGGTGCGGTGCGGGGCTCTTGTTGCCGTGCTTAACCTGGGGAAAACCCTACCTTCTGCAAGAGATACTCACTGCTAGCAGTCTTTTTTGTCTGAAATAACTTGGACTCCAATATTTTCTTAACCTTTTATTAGAATGATTGACCGCCGCTATTCTTCCACCCAGTCATCAACCCTGATCCCGCTCCATTAGTCACTATCCAGAAATGCAGAGAAGGAAGGAAAAAACCCTTATCTGTCCCCCAAAAACCATCTGAAACAGCTCTAACCCTAAGAAATGTTTTATCACTCCCTTGAAGATACAGTTGCCAATCAGTGACCATGAATCTCTGTATCCTCTTTCCCTGTGACTGTGCATAGAGAAATCAGTGAGGCGGGTTCCACGTTAACCTTTGTGTACAGTTTTGGTCTTGCATCAGCCTAGCTTTTCAAAGCCTTCTTTTTATTTCTAATAGCTCAAACAGATTTCTGTTAGCACAAAAGATACTATTTTTAACAGCTTCAGTGTCCCCATGGTGGAAGAAGGGTTTAAATTAGTGTGGAGCAGTGTTTGCTCAACCTGAGCTAAAAATACTAGGAGCTGCTTTCAAAGGTTCCCGTTTACCCATATTTGCCACTGCTGCTCTGGTAGGCAAATATCTTATCACTACCTGTTTTTTCCAGGCTTGGAAAGTCTAATTCACCTTTTCCTGATTCAGCCCTACACAAAGGTGGGGTGCAGGGACCCACAGTTTCCATAGGGGGTTATCAGGTACCCCTCCCTCAGGCACCTCAGAAGGGAGGACATGGAGGCATGTCCTGTTTGAAGACTGCCCATCCCTGCCTGTCCAAGGCCGGATTCTGGCTCTGTTGAGCCAGGACGGGCAGGACCTGGGCAGGACTGCCGGGCCTGGAAACCCCACCCCGGTAATGTCATGACAAATCCAGGCAGCCTGGGCAGCTCCCAAAGTGAGACATGGAAAACAAACTTCAGCTCATGAAAAGGACGTGATGGAATCACAGTTCTGTTCCTAAGCCTCCCTACCTTTGCTCTTACTTTTCCAGCTTTAAGGGATGAAAGATGACAGAAGTTGCACTTAGTTATTAGAGGGGTTTTTTCAGCTGAAATACATAAGCTGGACAGTGCTGATGAAGTCATTGAGGTCTAATTCACAACTACTGGCTCTATCAATAAAAAGGTAATGCCTTTATTTTTATTAGTGAAATCTGATAATAGCATAGATAATCAACAGAAGGTTGGCTTCCAGAGGAAAAATGAAGCCCACTGGGAAGAGCCTGCCTCCCAAACAAACAGGGAGGCTGTGTTTGTATCTGCAAAGGTTCTTCTTTTTACCCAAACCAGGAGGAGCTGGTCATGAGTCAGCCCCCAGGCAGGTTGTCTGTATCAGAGGTGGCCTTTCTCTAGAGGACAGGCCTACTATGTACAGAAGAAGACCTCAGCCAGAGCCACAGACACAACTAGATTGTACCCCAACCTGCTGTCAGCACCTTTGAGGCAATTTTACCTCCACTAAAGCTGCTCCAGATCAAAACCAGGCTGCTCAGGCTGTGCCGGCCAGCACTCAGGGAACAGCAGCCGCAGCTCTGGCTGAAAGACTCCTGCTTTCTTCCACCCACTCCTTCCTGCACCATCTGCCCACCACAGAGAGCCGGGAGAGGGGATGGACACCTTCCCCTCTGGCCTTCCCCCGCACCTCCGCAGCCAAGAGGGAAATGTTCTGGGCAAGGACAGCTGGAGGGGGTGGTGAAGGACCTTGATCTAGACCTTTGGTCTATCAGATAGACCTTTGCTCTTTCCACTTAACACGTTCAAAATACTCCATGAATTTTGGACATTACACTAAGTCTGCAATAAGCTGAGTCTCAGCCTAGACTCTCTTCCTCCTAGGAAGCTAGGTTAGCCTAGTCTACTTTCGCAACACTTAAATGATACCCACAGTCAGTTAAAATGCACTTGCAAAGACTTCTTTCACATATGAAGTGTTGTGGCAAACTGGTGGAATCCCTAATTTTCCAGCCTCAGCCTCCCTGCAATAACTCCCATCCCGACGAAGAGCACGTTTTCCCAATACTGTCACTCCCTGGAATCCGAAGAGCAAGTCTTGGCACTGCGAAATGACAGCTTTTTTTACTGATCTAATGACCCTCTCAGTACACAAAGTTGTCATTTCTTGCCAGTCCAATTGATCCTTTTGTTTATACTGCAGATGTGTAAGTTTACATATCTTCTAATCTCTCCTTTGTATTATAGCAACATAAATCTGTGGTTAATACTTCATTAATTTCCTAAGGGAGGCAACTTCCAGCATGACTTGGAAAACTGATGACCCACTGCTGTCAAGGGCTGTATGAGTAACTGTCTTTATTGCTTTGGCAATAAAACAAAACCAGGCAAAAGGTATGTGTCCATATGCATATAGAATTTTGGGATAGAAGCAAAAATACTTTTTCCTTGCTTTTCCCCACTGAAACAAAGAAGCTGGATTACTTCCTTCTGTTTGATATAAAAATGAAATGCTCTCTTTTGGATACATGTACACAGAGCAAAGAAAATGACTCAGTGTCAAAGAAAAAGACTCAATGTATGAAACTGAGTGGGGAGAAGAAAGTGGCAACCCATTCTGTCCAGGAGTGAGGACTGATGTAGAAGAGGTAGGAGACCAAGAAAGATTTAAACTAGAGTCTAGAGTATCAGATCTCCCAGCATACTGCCCTGTCTGCCACACTATTTGGTATTTTAGGTTGCCACGTTCCTCCTGCCTCCTGTTGATCTTATTCCACCTGGTTTAGATAAATATTTACTCATACCAGGACTGAGGCACTGTGTTCCCATTTCCCAGGTGAAAGTCCTACCAACCATGCTGGCGAGCCTTTCTCATGGAAACTCTGTCCCAACACCTACAAAATTATTCCATACCAACTGGAATCTTACCATCAGATAATCTGAAGGACCCCTAGACATGCAACTTCTCAATATCCAGGAGATCAGAATATTGTTTTAAGAGGTGGAATCTCTGGTTCATCCAGACTCTGGGACATACTCTATGGAGGCTGATTTCGCAGTAGCTGGCATGAATATCCTACCAATTTACTGTTCAAACAGGAGCAAACAACACCACCTCTAACTGGCTCACAAATCTTCTTGTGACAGAAAGAAAAAGACAGCAAATGCAGGAGAATCCATTCAGCTAATCCAGCCTCATCTGTCCAGCATGTTGGAGACAGTTAAAACTGCATTTTCCTGCGAGCTCACCATGTGCCGAGGCCATCTCAGTCGGTTCTCTCATTCCCACCCTACAAAACTGAAGAGCCAGTCCTGAACCACTTCTCAAGGTAAACCTCCAAGGGAAGCAAGCACTAGTTTTGCCCCCTAAGTTTTTCTGTGGTGTGTAATTATGGTCCTTCTGAGAAAGCTCCAAACTGAAGGCAAAGGTCACAGGAGAGTCTCCTGAAAGAAGAGTTCCCCTAGTGCTGCTGAGCCTTTCCTGACATCAGTTGTGGCTCAAGGAGCCTCCATGTCCTGCCATAAAAAGCAGATTTTACAGCAGGTTTCATACTGCCTTTTATCCTAATAAGGGAATAAAGTCCTTCTGGTTATCACACTTGTTGGAGCTCCTGCATGGAAATGGATGGGTTTGCACTGCAGACCGTGCCCTTCATTTAGCAATTTATTTGGTGGAGCTTTGCGCTGTACAGTTTCAGCAGCATCAAAGGGAGAGCAGGTATAGATGCAGATGCAGGCTGTCTGAAACCTTCAAATCTTCTTTTTATGGGGACATAAGGCAACTTCATATATCATGCAGCTGGACTGTTTCCATATTACTAAGACAGGACACCCAGTACTTATACTGCTTAGGAAAACAGAAATAGGTCGAAATCCTAGATCCAGATGTGAATTTGGCAAATAGCCCCTTTACAATGGTACAACGAAATAGCTCCGATACAAACACTTTTACATTTTGGGATGTTTGAAATCAACTTTGCCCCCACAGCAATTCATTAATCATATCTCTTAAATGTTTAAACTTCAGCTAGAACATAAAATCAACATTTAAGGTTCTTGCTAATTTGTCTCAGAATTGGCATCATATAAGATTCCCTTCATGAAATGGATAGTCTCGAAGACATTGCCAAGAGTAATTGCTGCCCTCCTCTTTTTCTGCCCTCCCTTCTTTATTTTACTTTAAAAGAGATAAAGAAAGGTAGGGCAAAAAGTGAATGTTACTGACACGAATGAATTCTGCTGAATTTCATTTCCATTAGATTTCTGCATAACTGGAAACTTTTTTGGCAGCCTCCCACAAAAGGCATAATAAATTGCATTTGTACCAGTAGAGGAATTCATTTTCTCTGTTTCATTTAGCAACAACATTGCTGTGAATTTCACACAACAGTTTCTAAAACGTCATCAGATTTCTCTGCCTAATGTCAATTCGGCATTTTCCCCCTCTTCCCCTCTAGGCTAGAGAAGCAAAAACAGAGCAAAACAAAAACAAGTTGCCTTGCCGGTTGTGTAACACATGGGGAACAAGCCAGGTTCGCTCTTCAAGCAGGTGCCTGTGTTTCAGCAACATCACCAGCACCACAGTCAGGAATCATCCAGTCTTGCTAAAGTGACCAAAGATCACAGAGCCTGGATTCATCCACCTGAGGGTTTGGTTTCTTCCTCCTGACATGAGCTGGAGAAGTTTATTCTCCTTGTGCAAAGCCATTGACTATTCTAGAAATAATTACAAACCTTTGATGTATCAGTGGATCAACTCAAAAGGAAAAGAAAAAATAATCAAGGAAAACAGAAGTCCAGTAGAGTATCTTTGCTTCAGCATGTGATCAGGTTATAGGCTGCCTTGCTCTAAAATGCTGACATCCCTTCACTCACGACAACTTAAATGGCCTTTATGAGTGCTCAGCCCCTTCTACGGGATTTGGACCCTTTAGAAATTATTTTGCATCCTTTGCAGCTAGGGATCATGTTCCCAAATGACGTATGGGACAACAGGAGCCAGTCTTATCAGCCACCACTTTCTACTTCAAACCTCCAGTCTCCTGAGACCCCATCCCTTTGAATTACAGATGCTTGGGCAAAGCCAAGCCGAGTGAAGGATGTGACCATGCCCATGGCATGTCCTGACAACTGCTCCCCTGCAAACCCTCTTTTCATTTACATACATCTGGGATTGGGGCACAGGGGTAGGAGAGCAGTATCCCTTCACATAATTTGGGATGGAGTCAGAGGGATGCCCCTCTGGTTGCTGCTGCAACTTCCTCTCTTCAGCACATGCCACAGCCTCTCTCCATCACTTCCTTTCATTGAAATTTTTCACAAGGGGGTATTTGCAAGTGCTTTGCATATGCAAGGCACATCTGATCAAATCATGGTGTGGAAAAGGTGCAGATGTTACCATGCTGCCTGCTGGATATAAGGGGACAGATTTTCCCAGCTGTTGTGCAGGTGTCCTCTCCCTGTCTGATCTACTATGGAAAAATCAGGGAGAACTGAAGTCCTGGCACTGGGGATGCCATCATGTAACCAAGAGCAGCCTCAAGCTTCCTCCTGGGAGTTGTGCTTAGCAGCCAACAGCTCTCAAGGAGCCTTTAAACCCCCAGTCCAAGCCCCTACACCACTCTCCTCTGATACCCACACAACTCCGTCTGGCAAAATCATATTAAAAATGGTACTACTAAAATTATAACATAAAGATTATTAATAACATGTTTGATGTGCCCTTCTAGGGAGAAATACTATACAAAGGAAGTCAGGTTTTAGCCAGTCAAGAAGGCAGCAGCATAGTGGAAAGGAGATCTCATCTATATGGCCTCTTCTTCCCCGAGCAGCACACGGCTGTGCCACCTCAGTCTCAGCTGGGATTGTGCTTCCATTTCTATCCATTACATAAATCTCACCACACTGCTCAGGATCACTAGTACTGCTTAAGTTAATTCAAGGAAAATTTAAGGAAAATTTGGCTACATTTTTTCCTTTGCAAATATTAAGGGAGAGCCTAAAACAGTGCATAGTGGTTCACCAGGGGAGTCTGAAACCCAATTCCAAAACTGCAAAAGTTCACTTTTCAGTTAGTGTTTCTCTTCTTTTTTGATGTGATCTGTTTGTTTTACTGGATTGACAGGGTTTTCTCATTTCAAAGACAAGCCCTTTTTAGTAATATCCTAGTCCCACAGGACCCAAACTCAAAACCCAGTGCCTCTGAAATTGGGTGGCCCTGTCAGTCCACAAGCAATTGCATTTGCTAAAAAATGGGTTTTTCCTCCCCTTGTACAATGAAATTTTGTACATCAGAAATTAAACTATTGAAAGGAATTTGGATGTTGGGAACACCAAGACATATTGAAAAATAGCTATTACAAACAATGTCTTCTTTTCTTTAATAAAGGACTTGAGAAAGCCACATTAGAAAAGCTTCTCAAAGAAATTATGTGGCAGATTAAGGGGTACAGAAGGCTGAGAAGTGAGTGTGGCTATAGATAGGTACAGCCAAGGTGTTAGAAATTAATCTACATCAAGCTTCACAAACTTTAGCAGTAGTATTTATCACACATGCTAACTGAGTGAAGAAAGGAAGTTTGAGATGGTTGGAGTACATGATGTAAAATAAGGATCAAAATTAAGCAGGGGATGATCAGCACCTGCTCTGGAGCTTGGTGCTGCCAGATGCTGAGCATCTGGTCCCTGAAGAACTCTTTGCGAGCAGAGGGCTGAACCCCTGTGCACTGCAATCAGCAGGATGCTCCAGCCTGGTTTCAGTTGGGTTTAGATCAGGGTTTAATTGCACATTTTAGTTTAAAACAAAAGCCTTTATGATTTACTTTGTACAGCAGGATAACATTTTCCTGGGTTTTACCAGTTGCATAAAAATGTGTATATATATATACACGCATACGCATATAAACCAGCAGTGCCTTGAATTATAAATTCTTATCAGATCATTTACAAAAAAAAGTGATACATGCACAATTGTTTCTTGAAAGGATCAGTTGGGCATGTTTTATTGTCTTCTGTCCAGAAGAAAACATTTGAAATGAAAGAACCTGACTATTTAAAAACAAAATATCTGGCGTTAAGATATGGCTAACAATCATAAAAATTATATAGATCTTAATCAAGAAGGTTTGCAAAGTACTTCAGCTTGTCATTCTGTTTACAGCTATATGTAATATCCTCCGAAAATCTTGTTCTAGTATCAGCTAACAAAACTGGAAAGTTTGTTTAGATTATTGTTCTGCTAGATAAGATAAAAGCTGCGATAACATTGCCCAGTGATCAGTCTTCTTGCAGATACAGACACTTACCCCGGAGGCTGCAGTCTGTGCGCTGGGAGAAGCAGTTTTGCTACAGTCATCTGAGTTAGTAGAAGACGTGGATGTTGGAGTCATAGGAACCGCAGTAGTACTGTTACCTGAAAAATTGGGCACTGGTATTAAAAAGAAATATCTTCTAGACAGAGAAGGGAAAAAAAAAACAAAACAAACCAACAAAAGACACAAACAACTACAAACTATTGCAGCTACACTTTCCCATATTTTATATTTACCAGAGCATGCCTTTGACTTATTTATGTTCTTAGGTTTTCGCTTCCTTGTCTGAATTCCTTCTTTTTTCATAGCAAGAGGCCGAGGAACCTGAAAAAAATTAAATTTCCACACCAATCAGAGTTGCATATGTACTCTAATATCAAAAACCGAAATACACTACAAGATCAGATGTGGTGTTGAAAATGTCTGTGTAGCATGTCAATTTTTTCTGTGCCACAGTACTAATTATAAAAATTGTTTGCATTTTATTTGGGCAAAACAATAGCTTGATTCAAGGGGAGTTTTAGCTGAATTAAGAAAGTAGGGAACCTTTATTTTCTTGATGCAAACTTGACAGTTTTTGAACCCCTCTGTCAATCCACAGGAAAACAGCATAGAATTAGGGAAAACCAGCATTATTTGGCAATAAGTCCTAAGAAATTAAATTGGGTGGAGTATATCTGATCCTTGATTCCTTACTCCAGTCATTCAGTAATTATCTCCAGTGCCTGATTCTGGAAAGAAAAACTGTATATGAGAAGAAAAAAATCCTCTTCATCCTGTGGACCAGCTATGCAAACCAGATCATCATGAGTAAATATCTTAGGACAGAAGCTTTAGAATAGAAGAACTGACTTAGTACTTGTTCCTATAAGCCCTTCTGCCCATAATACGGCTTTATGGTATCTAAATTTATATTTATATGGATAAATTTATATTTAAATGTGGTCAAAAATCATCTTTGTGTTCATCACAGTGATAATCACTATACAAAAACATTGTCTTAAAATATATTTTAACTTCATGATAACACCAGTTTAGGGAAAGACAATTCATGTGTTTTCTATCATTATAATATTTAAACCTGTGACATAATTTACATTTTATTGAAGCCTGGACCACCTCTCAGTCACTCCTAATGCCCTTGCTCTTCAAACACTTATGCTTGACTGTAATGCAATCTGCAGGGGTGTCACCCAAAATATGTTCCATCACATTCAGGACAGAGTTTTTTTCTTTTTCTATTATTGCCTAACAAAGGCTGTTTAAAGTTTTGCTGGTATAGCCATGTCTGTCCATGAAAAACTATCTCATTAAAGGTCTTGGGATTTTTTTCCCCAGTGAAGAGCCAGTTTAAACCCCACTGGCAAAACCACCTCTGTTGCTCATCCAAAAGTGGTTTCTTTATACAAATCTGTTGAGAGAGTTAGAGTGGCAAACACATAACCTGTCAAAAGCATAACAAGCTAAAATGGTACAACCATTTTCTAATGTCACACATTTTTCTGTTGTTTTATGCATTTTGTTGTTTTTTTGAGGACCACCCCTTTCCAAAGCAGCATCAGAGCTGGCAAGGGATCTCCCTTGGCGAAGCAGCCCCTTACCCCATGGAGCTTCATGTAGAGGCCGCAGGCGTTGCAGACCNAGAGTTACAGTGGCAAACACATAACCTGTCAAAAGCATAACAAGCTAAAACGGTACAACCATTTTCTAATGTCACACATTTTTCTGTTGTTTTATGCATTTCGTTCGTTGTTTTTTTCAGGACCACCCCTTCCCCAAAGCAGCATCAGAGCTGGCAAGGGATCTCCCTTGGCGAAGCAGCCCCTTACCCCATGGAGCTTCATGTAGAGGCCGCAGGCGTTGCAGACCGGCTCCCCCTCGGCGTTCCTGCGCCACAGGGTGGTGGTCGTGGTGTGGCAGTTGGCACAGGACAAGCCCATCCGCCGCGATGAGGGCTGGAGGCAAGCACAGGCAAACACGGGCATAAACAGGTGGGCAGGAGTGAATGATCTACGTCTTTTTGGTTCGTAGAAAGTCCTTTAACACATGGCGGGAATGGTAGGAGCTTTTTTTTATAGTATCTGCCAGCAACGTCCCAGAATTAGAACAGAATTATCCTCATATCAGAGAGTGGAAAGATGGTGTGAAGCGGTACTGAGAGTCTTGCAACCCTGGGCTGTCGCAGCAGAGGCAAAATTCTCATTTGGGAGCTGCTGACCCAGAGAAGTCTGCTCAGACCACAAGGCACTGGTTCTTTTTCCAGCAGGACAGCTAGGAAATGTCTCCACTACAGCTCCATTGAGCTGAAGAGAAGGCACATCACTCCTATGCCACCTCTCCAGCCAGTTCAGGGCCCTGTCCCCTGTATGGTGGGTGAAGAGACCGCTCTGATCCTGCCACTGATACTCCTGACTCATCGGAAAAATCAGCCACTTTAATCACCTGCCCTTGGTGGCACCACATCTGGGGAAAACTTTCCTGGGCATCCCGGGAGTAACACATACAACGGCATTACTTTCATAAAAAGATCTTTTTATCATCACTCATTTTATCCTCATACAAAAACCAGCATGCCTTGGGACCGTGTTTTACAGAGCTAAGCCTCCCCTCAGCCAGCAGAAAAGCTGGTGGGTGACAACAAGGTTCCCACTGCAAACAAGCCATTTATGACACTCTTCCGTGGAGTTTGGAGCTAAGATGAAGCAACTCTGTATCAGAAATAACCATATAACCCAGAGCTTTATGGCCACGGGCTGTATATCATAAGTGAAGGCAGTCCTCATAAACATGTGAAATGAAGGTGAATGGGTTATAAAAGTCCCTGTAACAAGTGATCTCTTTTACGTTCATCACAAGCAAAGAATTCCAGCTACATCATAAATCTAGTCTTTTTCAAAGTATTGCATTGTCAAAAAAATATAAAAAAATCTGTGCCTAGCTCTGTGTCTGGCAGCCGAACAAGTCTACACGGAGAAGTCAGTTTTAGAGGATTGCATTAATCTTATTCTGACTATAAAGTGCCCATAACTGAAATTACTAACTTAAAGGTACAATGCCCTTCCTCTTGAATCATTTACTGCTGGGTTGTTAGACGTAACTGGGTCACCTTTGATACCACAGGGCTGCCTGCCACTGGGGAAACCGATAAAAATGTTTTGAGGATGAAGACTATTCCAGAGTAATAACTGAGTTTCTTGAATATTATCTGTTTGAGTGTCTTTAGCAGTAAGCTGTCATTTTACACTACAGCTCAGAAAGAGCTCCAGATTAAATACAAATTTTGTAATCTTGAATCAGTAATATATTATTAACTGTGCAGGAAAAAAAAAAGCAAAACCACCCAGCCAAGTGTAATATAGGCTGAAGTACACACATACAGTTTTTAATCTTAAAAATCCAAGTCTCATAAAAACAGAATTTTTGACCCAGTTATTAAATATGTACGCACACAGCGCTCAAATTGCGCCCTCGACTCAATACGTGTTTTCCGTGATCACAGACAGTAAAAGAAAGCTGGTCATAACACATATGCTTAATTTTCTTTCTCTGCAAGTGAAACGCTGTCAGCTGCTTCACGCTGTTAAATCTTCTCTCTCTCCTATGCAGCCCAGTCTAAACCTTCATACATTTTATTTCAATAGCTTTTGCTCATTCCTGTATCTAAACAGACGTGGAGTTTTGGTGTGTTTTGAAGCTAAAATGACTTTTTTGATGCAGGAATTTTATCAGAAACTTCGGGGCAATCTAAACATGTTTAGCGTTTTCAAAACATTTTCCCTTCTCACCTACATATTTCCAACTGTATGAACACACAGTCACGGTTGATTTATAGTTATGGCCAGGGTACTCGGTAGGGATTGTTACACAGAGCTATTTCAGAGTTATTTGGCTGAGGTGTCAGACCGAAATCGGGCTGTAGTTTGACTCTGCTTTAGTCTTCTCACCCCCACCCTTCCCTCAAAAAAAAAAAAAAAAAAAAAAAAAAAAAAAAAAAAAAAAAAAAAAAAAAAAAAAAGAAAAAAAGAAAAGAAAAAAAAAAGAAATTAAAAGACAGGGAAATGCTAGAACTGGGTGTCAACTACTTGAAATCTGCCTCGGGTCAGGGTGCCACAGCCAGTCGGGCTCTGACGCTTGAGACAATCGGCAGGTCTGGCCCCTCCGCTTCGTCTGTCCCCGCTAATGAGATAACACCTTGTGTCATGAAATTTACTGGATGACCAGCTAGAAAAAACAGGCACCTAGCAGTAATAAACCTCTGTCTTAGAGTTAAATGAACTCTTTGGCTTAAAGAAAGGTCTTTAAGCAGAGGTGGGTTGGTTCCCAAGCGCTTACTGTCTGCTCTGATCATCGCGCATTTGGGTCTTGTTTCCCCTCGCTCCCGAAAGGGCACTAAATTCAAACGGCTGTGAAATACAGAACAGTAGGTGTTTTAACCCGACGAAAACAGGCATGGAGCAAAGCAGCTGGCATGATTGAAAGCGGCTTGAAAGGCTGATGGGTTTGACACACTGTCTCCATACACAAGGGTCCAAACATCAGCCTGGATTATACTGGTGTGATTTATTGTGGCTCGCTCGGTAACAGCCATTACCGAAGAGCGTATTCTTTCTGTCTGCTGACCTCCACCCAGATTTGCTAAACATAATGTGCAGTTCCCACTTGTTAAATTTTCTCCTTGCCTATTCAGTGCCAGCCTGAGTTATAAACAGGGGTTCTGGTTTGTACTATTTATTTCCCCCCCTAGTTTTAGGAGTATATTTTTAGAAAAATTGCTGCTCATTTCTTAGGAGTAAAACAAAACAAAGGCTATTATCGCTGTTTAAACAATTGGTTCTCTTAGAATTATATACAAAACTTGCTTACATTCCCAAAGATCTAGCTCTCAGCAAACAAAGCAGGTCTGGAGAAATTCCTAGCCCTCTGAACAAACATTTTCCAACCTTGATTTCTTTTTTTTTTTTTTTCTGTTGGAAATGTCCAAAATCACCAGCACAAATTTCTTCCAAGGCACCAAATCCCCTTCACAGATGGGATTCATAGCTCAAAAAGCTAGGCTGGCCCATGCCAGAGGGAGAGGGGGCAGAGGGAGATTTTGCCAGCTCAGGGCCTGGAAGTGGGTCCAAAGCAGTTCCCAGAGGGCTGCCAGCCCTGTTGCCCCTCATTGTGACCAGCTGGGCCTGCAAACCTGGTCAGGAGCCCCACTTCGGTTTTGCAGGCAAGAGGATCACCAGGCTAATACGCTGATGGCTCTCTCCCATCCTTGCCCCCATTTTCTCCCTGGCTAGCACTGACTGGGGTTCCTTGGGGCACAGCTCCTCTCACCCGCCTCTTCCCCTCCCTCCCGACTCACCACTCTCTTTTGGGGCTTGATGAGGGGCCGGCTGAGGCCGTTCATTTTGGTGTAGAGCCCGCAGGCGTTGCACAGGTAGTTGCCGGTGCCGTCCCTCCTCCACAGCGGGGTCTGGATGGAGCCGCAATTGACGCACTCCCGGCTCTCGGACAGGTCCTCCAGCAGCTCTAGGGGCAGGAGCAGAAGGGAGAGGCGGTGGGGCACGGCTGCAGGCGGGCGCGGAGCCTGNGCAAAATCCCCGGGTTTTTTATTTTCCTTTTTTGTTGGGTTTTCTTCTTCCTATTTATTTAAATGTGCCGGCCCCACTGCGCAGCGGTTGGTCTCCGAGCCGGAGCAGAGTCGGAGCGCCCCGGACACCGGCCTGCCGGAGCGCTCACCCCCGGCCCGCCGTGCACGCCCGTCGGGATTTGACCCTCGGGAAATGCAGCTGGGATCCACTGGGGGGGCGAAACCCCCGCCGTGGTGCCCACAGGGCGGAAAGGGAGGCGCACTTGCCTTTAGAGTGGAGCAGAGCGGGGAGTGAGGTGGCTATTAGAATATCCACTTCCAGAGCCATCCTGGGAGCTGGATATAAGGAGCTTGTCTTTTTGCTCACTATTCCCCAGGGTCGAAGCTCGGCAAGAACTTTTCTACCCTAACTCTTATTTTAAACCCCTCGCAACTAGTAAAGCTTCAAGTTTAGAGGCAGCTTTCGGGGCTCTGGTGTGCCAAGGCAGCGACGGGCAGTGACCACTTCGCTTCGGCTATTTAGTCAAATTAGAGCTGGTTCGTAGGAAACAGAGGAAATGGAAAAATATGCGGTATTGTGCCTCCTGCTTTCATAGTTACTGAGCACTGAGGGGGAAAAAAAGGTCTAAATGCATGGGGAAAAAAAAAAAAAAAGAGAGAGAGAGAATCCACTATAAAAGCTAATGCTTTCAGCCATGTGAATCCTTGTTCTGATTCACCTCTCCGAATTTCAGGGAGGGGGGAATAAATACTTATTTTACATAGACTGTGCCACGTTGTGCAGAAATAATAAAAGGAGAGGTTTGGATTTTTACAGTAGCTTTCGAGTCGAGTCTGGAAATTCATATTTCAGACTCAGAGCTTCGTCACTGATTTTTATTTTCCTCTCTCCGCTACCTGCCGAAATTCATCATTGAGTTATTCTATTACGTTTCACTGTACAGCGAAAGAGAGCTCGTAAACGTCGAGCAGCTTTGGAGACTGGGCTGCGGTGACACGGTGGGCACTGAGTTGAGAAAGAAACGGTCTTTTGGCCCGCACCCACCCAAATACATTTCTCTCCTCCCTTCGTTTGCGAATTATTAGGCGCTAAAGAGGAACGGGCACACGGCAGAGTCCAGAGAGCACAGTTCAACTTACGTTGTCAGCTCCTAGCTCTTAGCACATCGCTAAGATTTATTAATCTTTCCACTAAAAGCACCACTGAAGACTGTAACCAGAAAAAATGCTTAGGATGTCAAGGACGCTGGAAATTAAACAGTTATTTGTCTCAGCTATTTATTTTATAGCATTGCCTTCGTGCCTGCCTAAAGAAATTCTGCCGTGACAATATTTCTCGAGCATTTTAAAATATTTTTCCCCTTAGACAGTGAGTAATACATTTATCTCCAAAGAAAACAAAATAAAGTTTTAATTTTAGATACTGTTTTAGTATCTCTATGAGTGAAGTTAAGAAAGCTTTATCAAACTGTCTAATATTTAGCGGTAAAAAATGTATTTTGGCTCAATTTTCCTACAATTTTGAAACGGGACAACACGTAGCTTCGGCTTTGCTGCCCCGTTTTGCGTCTCAGGAGCAGAAAACTCGCCTGGCCCAGGAGCTCCGGGCTGCTTCGCCCCGCGTTACACCGCGATGCAGCTGCACTGGCACCCCTCCTTCCCCTCATCGAAAGGCTAATCCCTACCCCTCCGGCCCCCAGCACTGGTGGGACGGAGGCACAAGGGCGGGAGAGACCCGCGGGAGAAGGGGAAGTTGCCGTGCTTCCTCCTCGGCTGCCTTGACACTCCTGCTCCAACCTTCTCCAGCGCCCGGCTCCTTCACTTCTCTGCTCCTTCTTCCTCACCCCTCTCCTCTCCCTGCCGTGAGATTCTCCAAGCTCACGTCTCTACCGACCAAAAAAAAAAANAATCCACACCCCACAAAAAAAAAAAAAAAAAAAAAAAAAGGCAAAACCAACAGCAACCAAAAAAACCAGGTTTTTTTTCCCCTCCGTCACCTACTTTCACACTGTAACTTTTGGAAGTTGAGTTTAAAACTCAACTTTCGTGTTATCCTGAGATGCGGTTTCTCCTATCACCGCTACAACTGATTTTCTTCCCTCTGTCATGTTATTAAACACCAAGCTAGAGGCTTAAAATGCTTAACTCTACTGGGCGTCACTGAGAGACAGGAGGAGCATTGTGTATATAGCCCTACAGAAAGATGAAAATCCATGGGGTAATTTTCTGCAACATTGCACTGAAAGAGAAAATTACAGTGTCTATAAAATATATTCACCTGGTGGGTAGTTTATGTTTAAAGCAAATGATGATCAAATCCGTGTGCATACACATATATACATAAATATGTATATATACATAATATATATATGCATAACATATATACAAATATATATACATAGCCACACACACCTCTCTATACACCTCTATTTATATATACATAGATTTAGTCTAAAGCTGAAGAGATTGCAATAATCGTTAATCTTCCTACCTCTGACTAAATCATGGCAGCTCAAAGCCCTCCTCTACAATTGATTTAATGACACCGAGAATTTCCTTAACAAAAAGTAAGGACGGGACCCCTCGGAAATGAAAGCAAAATCCTATCAGGAGGTGCTGTATTTTAGCAGCAGTTTACAAATTAGGTTTCCTCATTCATATTTAAGGTTTTGCTTTACTGCTCTTCTTTTTTAACGAAGCAGCAAAGTGTTTTCTAGTTAAAATAATCCAAAATGGGTTAAGTGAACCCCCTCAATTTTCCTCTACGATACAAGAAAGATTAATTTGCAGTGAATTTGTCACCGTTTTGCATCTAGATGATCGTATTTAGGGAAAGCAGGAATGTACTGATTTGGAAAAAATTAAAAATTAAGTTTTCACCAGGCAATTCCTTTTGGGATCTTTGGGTTGGTAACCCCGATTGCCATACTCCAAACAACGCCGCTTTTTGGGGGTGTATTTCCCCCCCTAACGCAACACAAACGACGGGAGTTACTTCCACTCCAGAACAGCCACGGTCCCGGGACAGCCGTCCTGCCACCGACACCGGGGCCTTCCCACGCCAGCCAAGC
>WEIT01001049.1:0-86918 GCA_013389985.1 Dryoscopus gambensis | reverse complement strand
CGGGCCGCCGCGGCCCCGAGGCGGGGGCGGGGGGGCACCTCGGGGCGCCCGCAGCGAAGGGGTGACGGACCCCTCCTCGAGGAGCGGGGAAGAGCAGAGAAGGCTCGCCCTGACAGATACCACAGTCTTTTTTCTTTTTTTTTCTTTTTTTCTTTTTTAAAAAATTATTTAAACCCAGAAATAATACACGTTCTTCCCTCCTTCCTGGATAATATCCTTTTTTACGGTGAATATTCAACTTCTGTAAGGTTTATTTTCTCCGCACCTCCTGGCATGTCAGCGAACGTCCCTTGGCAGCGGCCCGGGGGGATGTGTGCCTGGCTTTCGCCCTAAGCAACCAAGCGAACGTATCCCTCCCTCAAATCTCCTTAGTTTTTGCTCGTCAAAATCCGATCTATCCGAGTTGAAAAAAATGTGGCTCCTCCTTGAGTTGCCCCAACCGTCAGGTGAAGCCAAATCAAGCTGTAGGATGCGTCCATCCCAACAGCTGGTAGTAGGCATTTTTCCTCCGTTTCTTTCTTATTACCCCCCCGCTCCTCAACCCTCTTATCTCAGCTGTGTACAAACTGATATGGTACTTAGCAGGAAAGTGACTGGAAATTAAAATAACTTCGTTCACCAGAGGTTATCAGCTGGATATCTGTCATCATCAGTTTGTACAGAAAGAGTCATCTGCGGCAAAGGGCTGGACTAGAGCAGAGCCGGGCTCTCGGCAGCCGGCAGGCATGAGCCCTCCCGACAGAAACCGAGCCCAAACCTGCTGATGCGCGGTACTGTCGCTCCTGGGGTAGGCACGGCTTTTCTTTCGGTCTTTCCAGGCAAGGTGAACGGGAGGTGAAGAATTTGCAGTGCTGGGGGTACGGTAAAACACTGGCTGTAGCGATCCGCTCTGCCGGCGTGAACTGATTGTGACTCGGAATTTCATTCTGCGCGTTAATTTCTGTGGTATAGGGCGGCAGGGGTTTGATCGGAAAATAATCACTTTCCCGAGAAACCGTTTCTTTATTAAATTGTATGATTAAAGGTGATACTTTTTTCTTGTCAGTTGTCTCTAAATAATGTCGTTAAATAATATCCGTCACCCTGCCAGGCTGAAATGATTTTTTTTTTCCTTTTTTACTTTTATGTGTATTTTAGTGAGTGCAATATTAAATAGAAAATAAGCTTTTGCAAGCGAGGGCAGTGATTCGTTTTCTGCCCGGCTGGTCTTCCGATCCTATCTTGAAACCTAGAACATTTTTCCCATGTTTTTTACCTGCAAATGTGAGACAAGAGCAGTGGAAGCCGCGGGAGTCGGTGCCCGCGCCGCTTCTCCTCAGCTTGGGTGGTGCCACTGCAAATTTCTGTGCTGAAAAGCGCCGAGCTTTAAACCCCGCGTTTCCTTTCAGTCTTTTGGATGCCCCTTCTCCAGTTAAACAAGCGGGTATTTCAAACACCTGTAAAGGTGGATATAAAGCGAGAAATGCCGTGAGTTGGTTTTTTTCAAGCGACGGGCTTTCCTCGCTGGGAGGGGTTTGCCGGTGCTCATGTAAGCCCAGGGTGGGCCGTGGGGACCTGCCCGGGCCCGGAGGGTGCCTGCCCGAAAGGTGAGGATGGCTGGGGAGAACAGCCGCGTTGGCCTGGCAGGCGCCTCTTTCCCTGGCTCCAAAGTGACCCGTGTTTTACACTTCAGGCGCCTTGGGTTTTTTCGCTGCCGATTAGCCTGTTTACGTTATAGCCAGGCTACAAGCTTCATTTTATTTCCTCCGATTAACACGATAAGAGAACCAGGCTTAAACTGGGACCAGCGTGGGAAACCATTCCCAGTCACCCCTTTCCTCTCCACTCCTTTTCGTTTTGGATTTGCTCTCGAACCGCTCAAATCATAGACTCCTAACTCTTCATTACGTCACTCCTTTCCCAAATTCCGCTCTGCTGACGTAACTTTCACCCCGAGCCTCCAGGAGGCTCTCAGGTATCTCCTGCACCGTGCCTGGGTTAGGTACCCGGGGGGGCATGTGCAGGGACATTTTTGAGGGCAAGAGGGTGCTCGGTTGCGGGAAGACACTGCCGGGGAAGAGATGCCAGCGAGGTGACTCCTGATCGTTGTGGCCAAAGAGGGAAGAAGGCAGATTGGGGGGAAAAAAGGTTTCGTATCCAATTAAGGCAAATTCCCTTGCGGGAACTTCCATCTCCCGAAAAAGGGTTGGGGGTAAGCCGCGTGCAAGCGCAGAGCTGTTGCTCCTTCCCCCACTCTCGGGTCTCTGCAAACGTGATCCCTTACCAGGGGTGCACTAGGGAGGAGGGGAAGGCTCGGTCTGGCCGCACCCTCGCCATCCCTCGGCCCGGACAGCCCCGAGAGCAGCGGGCATCGCTCGCCGGGTCGGGCTCCAATGCTCCCGGGGCGCTGCGGCCGTGGTGGCCTGGCGGGTTCGGGTGCGAGGCGGTACGAGGGGTCACTTTGGTGACTATCGCAGGCTGGAGTGTATTCTTTTCCGAGACGTGTTTATGTAACTTAATGTACTTTAGAAACTGCTGGAGAGTTTAGGACGAGCTGATAAGCGCAGCGGTTATTACGGGCGACGTGCCGGCACCTCTCCCCCTCTCTTCTCCCCTTCGCTTATCCGCGCTACTTAAAATACACTTTTATCAAGGCCACCCCACGATACGGACTGTTTCCATTCCCCAGCGGCTGTGACATTGAAGCGGACATATCGATCGGGCACCGGCGGCTCTCGGGAGCGCCCAGCCCGGCGGGGAGCTGCCGACCCGCCGGCTCCGCGCTTCCCGCTGCCGGCCGCGCAGGGCTCGAGCCCCCGCGGCAGGAAAGGCGGCCGAAGCCGGCGGAGCAATCCGCATCTGCCGGGAAAAAGATGGATTTCAGAGGGACAGGGGCCTTTGACATCACCCACCACCTCCCTCTCGGGCAGGGCGGGACAGCCCTGGGAGCTAAGGGTAGTGGTTAGCCAAACTGACCCCCAAAGCAGCAAGGGCCTCTGCATGCCACAGCAAGGGCTGGGGCGGGCACGGCGAACGTGTCCTTTGCGATAGATCAGATGTGTCCCATGGCGAGGATGGATCCCCAAATTATCAAGGATGAGGAGAGATTATTTTTTCTTTTCCCAAAACTGCTAACGAAGGGCTGCCGGGCGCTCAGAGGCCGGGCTTCGGCTCCGGCCGTCCTCGCTGGTTCGCAGACAGCAGGCTGCGGGCCCCGCGGGGCAGGACACCCTGACCCGGCTCGGGCAACCTTGCCCGTTCCCTCCCGGCCGCTCGGCTCTCCCCTAGGCTGAAGCCGTGCCCGGAGACGGGGAGCAGGGCAGAAGGATATTCCCCACTGCAGTAAGCGGCCTCACCGTCCCTGGTGACCTGCTGCAGCGTGCTTTTGGGTGATTTCCACGGTGTCTTTCAACACTTGACGCTCAAATCAGCATCAGGCAGCAGAGAGCCCTCACGGACATTCATGCAATAGATGCCCAAGTGCGTGGTTTCTGTGAGGTTGGGGGGTTTTTGTTGTGGTCTCTTTTTTTCTTTCTAAATAATGATCTGCAGCTTCTTTTTATTTGCCCTCCCTCCAGTCTCTGAGGTCCGGCTGGTTAATGATTTCAGGCTTAAAAAAAAAAAAAAAAAAAATTAAATCAACAAAACGCGCGGAGGAGGCTCCTGTTGCCGCGTAACCTGACTCCCGGAGCCGGCGTTCCGCGGTACCCGCACGCTGAGCCCCGGTGGGGCGCGCTGGGCGATAGACGATGCCCTCCAGTTCTCGGGGTGACCGGGAGGCAGCCGAGACCCACGCAGCACCCTAAAAACCACGATTTAGCTTCTTCTGTCCACCAGGCGCGTACCCGTGTTGTCTCTTTCCAGCACAGGCACAGGGACTTTGAAAATGAGTAAAGGATTAGTTTCATTGCTCTTCAGCAGTTTTAAAGATTTTCAGAATAAGTGACTAAAATGGCTTAATTCTGACCGTTTTATCAACGGGCACCTCAATGCTCTTGTGACAAAGCGCTGGGGCTGTGTTCCATTTACTGCTTACAGTGACGAATATTATGTATTATTTTTAATTGCAGTGCCCCTTTCTGCGCACTGCTGTTGATAAATCGAGTACCTCGACTCTGTGTGCGAATCGGCTTTCACACCTAGTGAAAGAACCCGTTTCGAGACAACAAGGCCAGAAGGAAAGGCCCCCACCCTGGTTCCTGCCGCTTCGTCGAGGGGAACAGGGAGCCGGGGAGGGAGGCGGAGGGGGGAGCCACCGCCGCCCGGGGCCGCACTGGGAGCCCAGAGTCCTTCCCGCCGCCGCGTCTCCCGGGCCGGAGCCGTGGGGATCACTGTCCGTTCCTGTCTGGGTGCTGGGGGAGGCTTTCAGGGCTCTCTTCTGCTGGATCTGGCAGGAAAACGCGGGGAGAAGTTTCTTGCTGCGAGAGGTCGTTGTGGGAGAGAGCTGGGCACGGCAGGACGTGGGGCACGGCGGAGCCGCACTTCTCCTCCCCAGCGCTTTGGAGCCGGGCTTCTCCTCATCCTCCCCCCTCTCCCGATCACGGATGTTAGGCAATATCAAATCCGATCTGCAGTTAGCTATCCTGCCTCCGCCCCCATGCCCGCAGCACAGAGAGGTAATTCTTTCCCACTTAAACCCACCCCTCCCAAAAGAACTCCAACAAAAACTAAACCAAACAAAACACCAACAAAAAACCAACCATACAGAAAACATCACCAACCATTCCCTGGGACGGTTGTCGCCACTGCCGCACACCGTGAAGGAAATATCGGTTTATGCACGCATCGAAACCTGCCGGGAAACCCCCCACACGGTTGTCTTCTTACTGCTCTGTCCAGGAAATAAAATAAACCATCAGAACAGGTCACAATCTCCCAGTGAAATGTTTTCCACAGGTCAAAATGAATACGTTCTCTTGGAAGCATTTTTCGGGAGTAGCTCCGTTCCACGCGTGTCCACGCTGAGCTGTGGCGGGGCCGCTCCGTTTCTCTGGGCATCGTGGCAATCTCTCGCCTTCCCTTTTGAAACCGCTTCCCTCGCCATTTACCTGACTGACCAAAATGTCCAAGAACATGTGCGAATAATAATAATTATACTAATAAACCCCAAAACAACGACATTCACAATCTTAACTAAGCAAACCGCTTCCCTCCATCCGAACTAATAATGTTTTCACTCGCTATTTTACTGTGAAAGGTCAAAATTTGGGGATTTTGTTCCTGCTTGGAATGAAAGTAGATTTTAAAACGTTAAAATAATATCTTCCAGAGCGAGTCTGACCAGTTCTGAAAATGCAAGCCCTACTGGATTGGAAAATCAAATCAAAACAACCACATCACAGAATGAGAGATTTCAGAGTTAGCAGCTCGGAGTAATTAGATAGCCTATTAATAGCCTTGCTCCTAGCTGCTTTCAAAAGTAAGTGGATGGCTCCTGCCTCGGGAAGGTATGAGCAAGCATGCCACGGGAGGTGGAATGGAGACCGAGGAGATGGGGAGAGGTTTCCAACGAGACGTGTGGGGCCCCATGGACAGGCAAAATGCGTGTACCCCCCTTGGCTTTGCCTGTCATCCCTGCAGACGCCGGCTTTTCCCTCCTTTTGATAGATGGAGGTGTCGGAGGGAGCCGCGGAGGCAGGTCCCAGCCCGGTGGGTCCCATCCCCAGCGGCTCGAAGATAAGCGATGCGGCTAATTCACCTCCGGGGAGGCGTCGCCTTCCTTCGCTTTTGCTTTTCTTACCCTCGGTGTTAATGGCTTCGCGGACACAGCCCTCTATTTGCAGTTAAAAGTATAAATATATACGTTCGCCGTGGGAATACCGCAATTTCCATTTCGTTCATGTAATCACTGCCGGTGTTTATCCATTTCGCCTAAGCCTCCAAGACCATTGAGGGCATGCAAATAATCCAGTGTTCGATTACTTTAGGAAAAGGTTGGGTTTATGCATCCGTTATTGCTGCTCACGTTGAATTTATAATTCAATAGTAAAGGACGCCAGTATGCGCAAACAATAAAAAGAACAATTAAAAAGCTGATCATCCCCAAACTAGATGGCTATAATATATTGTTCCCCTGCTGTTATTGATTGATTTTAAGAGGTCACAGATGACTGAACTTTAAGGAGTCAAACGACTTTCTTTTAATTCCAATTAGATGAGCAAGAAGTAGCGTAGTCCGCTATATGTAAGGTTTTTTCTTGCTGTAACTTCTTACATTTTTTAGATGCACACATTGTAATAATTTCTCGATGTATCTTTCTTGATGTATCTTTCTTGATGGACAAAATAGTTTTAGTATTAAAGATGGAACACAGTAACAAAGGAGAAAGGAGTAATCCTAAAGTTACTGAGGTTCAAGATTTTATTTTTTCCATTCTTAATATGGATAGAGTTAGCAGCCTTTTTCTGAAGTAACCAATCCTCAGAATAAATCAATGTGATGTATAGAGTGACTACTATTTCCAAGGGCTAAAAAAAGGGGAAAAGGACCTATTCCCTGTCAAATTAACTCTGAAGAAAATACCATGCAACAGTGTTACAGGATAACTTCAGAGAGCTGCTGGTAACATCCATCAGTAACCAGGATGATATCTGGGTGATGCACTTAGCATTTGTCAATGACAAATCAAACATAAATTTAGCAGAACACAACTTTAATATTCACCTCTGAAATAATAATCTAAAAACCCCCAACAACACAGTTTTAGTATAAATTTACATAGGTTATTTGCTTTGCAGCAGTGCATTTTCATTGTAACATTACTGTAGGTTGTTTTTTCTGATAGGGTGTGTGAAATGGGGATTACATAGAAGCACTGCTTCTGTGTCTCTGCTCATTTATCCAGATCCTAAAAAGGTCTAAGGCTAATCATTCAGCTGAAATTTGTCGTCGTTCGCGATGACTTAAGGATGAAGAGCCAGTGCCACAGACATGCATGGAAATACCCCTTGAAGAAATAAATCTTACTAGTGGATCACTTCTGAGCTTACCAGCAAGAATTGCTACTCGGCCCTTCAAGTCATGGTTTCAACTTAACTAAACTGGCTTTGAGCAGATTCTTATACAAACTCTGGATGAATATTTGGTCAGATAATGCAGAGCTTTCTGCTGTCAGAGCTCAGAAGCTGTTGGTCCCAAACAAACCCAATTGGCACTAACTCAGCAACTTCCATAGCTCCTGTAATGAACTTAACAGTAAAGGAAATGCAGGTGCTCTCTGTGATTTATGCCAGGCTCTGTCAGGTTTAACACCATCTCTTTATGACACAGATGCAATGCCGTTGGACACTAAAGATGGCAGATCCAGCTCCATGGCCAGCACACCCTTATAAACTTGCATTGCCCTTACTTCTCGGGGCCAGTGACCTGAACCGAAAGGACAACCACGAGCACTGACATCAGTGGTATCTCATGGTGTCACAGATAGATCCAACAGAGGTGGGACTGTCAGAGCCTAGGAGTGTTGGGAGATGAAAACTCAGCAGTGCTTAGCTGGCTGGAGGGCTTTTCCCTGGCTATTTTCAGCTTTCCCCCAAATGCCCCATAGGCACCCTATGCAGTGCCACTCCCCACAGAACACCCACTGGGCTGTAGGGACACAGCTTTATGCACCACTACTTAAATCAAAGGGTTTCAGCTTCTACACTAAGCTAAACCCCTTCCCTCCAAAAAATCTCGTATCAATCAAAACATTTCATTTGATCCAAAATGAAGATTTTTGTGCTGTTTTTAAAGTATTCAACCCTTTAAAGAAAATCAACTTGGAATCCGATATGCAACAAGGTTCATCTTGAGAGAGCAGAAAATATGCTTTGTATTTTTTTCTTTCTTTCAGTTGAGTAACATACTCACATTTGGGGTGGTAGGAAAGGTCTGTCACACCTGGACCAGAAGCCAAAACCACAGCATCTTGTCCCTTCTCAGCCACCAGAAACTATAGCAAAACCTTTTGTTTTGCCCTTAGTCCTCAGGGCATGGAGAAAGCAACAACCCCTGAACTGTTTGAAACTGCTGCTGGGTCGAAGGTTTTAAACTTTTTTTTTTTAAAGGTAGGGGCTTGGATGAATATGCTCCAAGACATTTCACTCATGGAAATGGAGAGGGATGTAATGCAGCCTGAAACCAGAGTTTGTGCTACACTCTTATTTTAGTTCCTACTGCTTAGGAGAATAGTTACTACTCAAATCGCAAACTGTGTCCGTGACCTGTGCTAAGTTTCCAGATCCATTTGCTTTTAGTTTTGATAGCTTCAACAGAATTGTTGAATGACATTTCCTTTAGCAGGAGTTTTCCAAACAAATTTACTTCATTTCTGCTTGCAAGAAGTGGAAAAATGTGTTTTCCTTGTGCCTGCTTGGAACTACATGTACCTCCGAGGTCCAGGAGGTGACATATCTTTCATGAGTGTTTCCTCTAATAAGCGTAGAGAGGAGAAACTAATGGTTGTGAGCCGTAGCTACCAGAACATTAAAAATACTCTGTACTGAAATATGTTAACTGTTGCTCAGCTTTTGGACTTGTGGAGCATGGAGCTGACTAGGTCGAGCCTATGGAGAGAATTGGAAAGCAAACTTTTCACCTGGAAAAGGAGACAACCTGAATTTAATAGTGTTGGACCAAATGTGCAGGAACAAACCTGGAAGAGCTTGGCTGAATACTAAATGTGAGTATTTAAGCTGAGTTCTTCACGTCATCTGGGCGTTTTGGATGCCGCCGGCATTATTACAGCAAAAGTGGAAAATGTTGGACATTTTGTCATGATCGAGAGTAGAACTGGGGAGAAATGCTAAGTGGATGGGAAGGGGGAAGAAAAACCCATTCAGAGCTCCGTGAGTATTTTTAAGAGAACAGAAAAAATACAAGTTTGGGTTCAGCAAGTCAGTGCAGAAGGACAGAGCTGTGATAGCAAGGGGGAGTGCCCTTGCCCAGGTGCCGTGCAAGGAGAGAAGGACCCACCCAACTCCTTGTTGCCTGGAAGATGGGGTGTACACCTCAGTCCCCACATCCCAGCATGGCAGCAGGGCCCAGGAGGAAACAGGCTTCCCAAATGTGCTCTTCCCCCGCACATGGAAGAAGTGCTGTTTTGGGTCCATACCGCCAAAGCAAACACAGAGCTCTGGCAAATATCTCCACGAGGTTCTTTCAAAGGTTCTGGATGGCTCATGGGCTCTCTTGAACCAACCCAATTCTTTGCATAAAAGTAGAATCCAACACATCTGGAGTGGCACTTTAGTTAGAGGAATAACAATGCACATCCTTTATGGTATTCAGCATTATGATACTACCCCATATCTATCAGTCTGAACGTCAAGAATACACTGTTTAATAGACTAAATGATTTTATCAGTCCTCTATTTGGAAGGCAAAAAACTGCTGTACAAAGCTCAAGAAGTAAATAAAATCTAGTGATGAAGGACTAAACTCTGATGGGAATTTTGCTGGAGAAAGGCCTGCTCAACCTGACCTGTTTAATTAAAATGCAATAAAATGCAATTTCCTTTACATCATTACACTCTAATGTCAACTGTAGGATCACAAACTTGTTGAAAGCTGAGCAAAATGGTTCATCTCTGGTTACCTCTTGGTAATAAAAAAATGTAAAAAAAGATGCTTTTAAGGAAATATGTTAATAATTAAAAATAAATTTGGTGGTCTAAATGAAGAGCATTGATGGTACTAAAAACAGTATTGACTTAATTATTTTTGTTGATGTCCGTTATTCATTTGTGGGCCATCAAACTATAAACTGTGGTACTTTATTGACTGCAATATATACTGGATATGTGCCATATTATTCAAGAAAAACAATACACTGCAAAAACAATACCGAGAAGAGGTAATTTGTACAGAGTTCATGAGACAATTATATAATCTAATTACAAAACTGACTCACTATGCCCTTGATTCTATTTATTAGAAGAGAATTGAAGGACGTACTAAACATACTCAGAGTCTAGGAATTTAAATTTAAATCCTGCCTGTACACCCAAGCATCCAGGAACTGGTGTGATCCAGAACATAGATCATGAGTCCCAAAAGAAGGATGCCTTGATGTGGGACTCAGGATACAACTTCATTTTCCTGTGTGATGGAAATTAAACAACTGCCACATTTTCCTGAAAAGTGCTTTGGGACTCAGTCAGTATCAAAGAAAAAAATTTGATAATGTTAGTGACACACAAAAAGAAGTGTAATTAATTATTTCTTTCAAAAGGTGACAGCAGTTTGAAATCTACCCATGTTTCACAGGCTTCATTGGTACAAAGCCTCTGGAGAAATGCATCAGGAACATTTGGATGCGAGTGAACGTGTTTCGTGTTCAAACAGAAACAAATCACTGAGGTGCCTGAACACAAGACATAACCAAGGCTATGCACGTGTCACTCACTCACAGAGAAGCGCATCTAAGCACAGAAATGACCAAAGCCAAAACAAAAGTAAGCTGCTGAATTATTCTGTGAATTTTCAAGTCATAGCTGCATTGCAACTGTTTAAACACTTTTCAGATGTTTTTCCTTAAACTTTTAATGCTTTTTAAGGAATATATAAATAATTCCTCTCTTGATCATGTAAGAAACTTTACTGAATAAAACCTTTTCCTGCATCTCTTCTGACGTTTTTTATTCTCAATTTACTGTGCATTTTGTATTTGAATAGATTTTAATGGGTGACATCTAACCATATGATAGTAAACTGTGGAGGAGGCTAGTATTCAGAAAGATTATAAGGAGTATTTGTTTATAAAACAGGAAAAAACCTCAGTGTCTCTTTATTTGTTTTTATTAATAGTAATGCTGGCTTGCATACAATAAATTTTAAATGAATGCTGTGAAGATCTAGGAGGCAGAATAGCTAATGGAGAGCCTGAGACATCTGAGTCTAGTTTGGACCCAGGTAAGGAAGTCATAATTCTGTATATTGAAAGGTAAAATTCTGCAGCACATTGTCCCTGCTGCAATCCTGGCTTCAGAAATCCTGTCCCTCTCCCAGGAGGGACTCTTCTGCCTGGAGGAGTCACTCCGGTGCCAGCACAGCAATCCACTGCCTTCTCCCAGTTGTATTAATGAAATTCCTTGTGGGACCACACTGGAAGAAAGACCATTGAAGTGACTACAATTAAAAATAGCTCTTCCTCTGCTCCTCCCACAAAGAGTTTATTTTTAACTTCCATCACTTCAGTGTGCCGATTTAAGCACTGCTCTACACGCAGTTGTTTTGGCACAGCTGAGGAGGTGACAAACTGCAGGCCAGAGGTGGGAACAAGCATCTGGGGCAGGAGCTGGCTGCAGCAGCTCAGCTGGCAAAGGCAGTGTATCATGGGACTATGGTGTGATAGTTCACTGTGTAAACTTAAACTTTGCCTTTCCTGAGTGTTTTCATAGCCATGAAGCATCTCTGTTCCAAATTCCCAGTACAGGAGAGCTGGCCCAGGGTCGCTTTCCTACCCCAGCCTGGTTCATTTACATTTGAGATTTAGAGTCACGTGAGCAGCATCACTGAGAAACATAGTGTACGTGAAGCCTCAGCTGAATCCTGAGGCTGGAGTCCTTAAAGACTTTTAGATGGCTAACTTTCAGGCAGTGGAAGGCTTAAATGGACAGGGTTGGGAGCAGGCATATGGTCAGTGACAATGCCTTGGCCACAGGACAGTGGCCACCTACCCACCCACCCACCCCTCCCAGGTCTCTGCTCACAGCCTTTTATGTTTGGCTTACATGCAAAGGATCAAGCTGTGTATGGGACTCAGGACTGAGTAAGAACTTCTGCCAGGTCATTTTGGCCACGATTTAGGACTCTTCCATCTTTTCTTAAAGCACAGGCCATGAGTCACGTGCTGAAACCTTCTTTCTTATCTCTCCAGCTTCCTGACATTTTATGGACCTCAGGCTATGGTGGCTCTTTGACTACTTCTGTTCCCTGCCTCTGATTTTGGTCTTTTGAGGACTTGAAAGCTATGACCTAATTTGAATTTTTGTTAACAACTATGTAAGTAAGCACTTGGATGAACTTGCATAGCCTTTAAGGAGCCAGGAAGTCAGATACTATCTAATCTTATCCCCGTTAGGGTAGAAGAGTGTTCCTAGCACACTATTTACCAGTGCGTTCTAGAGCAGACAGCACTGCATCATATAACCTATCCTACAGCTCCCTATATTGAAAACAATTCTCTGACTCACATGTGAAAACATCACAGCATGACCTCATCTGGAATCCACTGACCTCAACAGAAGAAATACCAATTCAACTGAGTCTGGAGCTCTCCTTTACTGCCTCAAGTAACTCACTTCACGTATCATAAGCTGACTTTTGAGCCTCCACCATGTTCATCAGACATTATTTTTCCTTCCAGTTTTGACCCAGACTAGGAACCTAGATGATTTTCTTAATCATAAATGGTACTTCTGGCAGATTTAATACTTCAGTGTCAAACCTTCAACAAGAAGATCTTGTTGGCCTTCACAAGCATATTGTTTCTCTTCTGCTCCATGCACACTGCGTCAGTCCTCCCTGAGGCTGAGTCCCTGAGACCTTCTTGTAATGCAAATAAATTGAAAACAAAATAAAATAAAATAAAATAACATCACAATGTCTCTATAGTAGTGCTTCCATGGCACTCTACTGTATCTTGATGGCATAAACAAAATGACAGCTATAAAAGGCAACCTTGAAAATCATCTAGCTCACAAAAGTATGATTTCGTGATGGAATGGGGCAGCCCAAGCTTGGTTGGACCACACTGGATCACAAGGATATCCAATCCTTAAAAAGCTCCATAGAGCCTTAGTCCTTCATTGTCTGCAGAATTAGCCACGAAACCATTTCTTCAAAGGCTCTCACTGGTTTCAATGACTTTACCTGCACTGGAGTATTCTGTTTGTCTGTGAACCTCAATCATGACTCTTCTGTCCTCACTTGGCAGAGGTGAAGAATCAAACAACCTGTACAGAGTATACAGAATCTATACACTCACTATGGAGAGCACAATGTATGGTATGTAAAAAGTTAAAAACAAAACATGGTACTTTCCTAGCCATCCTTACATCCACTGAGCTGGAAGCTATTTCAGAGAATACTATGCTACTCATAAAAAGCTATTATCAAAGTGAGGCAAAATTTTTAAAAAAGAGAGAAAATAGAAGAGCATGCAGGTAACTAATTCATTTTGGAGCTGTTAGGCTGTGATCTGAGGTATGTTTTCACAGGAAAGGCAAAAATGAGGTTCTTTCCCTAATAAGGAACAACCCAGTGATTTAAATAAAGAAGGATAAATGACGAACATGCAGTTTCTGCCTGCACAGAAAACATTCCCAAGAAGAGGACTGATCAGATGTAGTCATAGTGGATGGCTACAAACTGCCAGACAGGCAGTGTTGACTCAGAGCTCCCACTCCTGAGCTCCCTTTCCTGGTTGCAGCTTATGTAAAAGACTATAAAGAAGGCAAACCCATGGAATAATGAAGATGAATGCAATAAATAGACCTGAGCCTGTCTACTTGTTTTAGTGGTTAATGCCACTAGAGAAACCCTGCAGGGCTTTAAGCAATTCTTAGTGATGAAGATTTATGAAGCCCTTTTAAAAACTTCATTAAGGGGTCAGGGAGATTTAAGTGGCCTCACAAGCTCTGCACTAAGCCAAGAGATTCACTTTGCAGAAACTCAGCCAAAGGCAGCGAGGACAGAGCTGGCTTGCAAGGGCTCTTCTCACACTCTGGGAACAATGCTGAGCAGTACCCTGTGTATCTGGGCAGTACAGCTTAATGCTGAAGTCCCTAGCAGGGTTGTGGCAACTAAGATGGTTAAAGGAAGCTGCTTAGCAGCAGTATTTCCTCTGAATAACATTAAGGCCAGCATACTCTGGTAAGCAAGCCAAGTATGTATACACTGCTCACATAAATTTCTTCTTCCAGTTTCCCTCAGATTGTCTGAAATATGGCAAAGCCTTTTTTTTTTTTCTTTTCTTTTGTAGTTGGGATGTACTTTCCTCCTTCTGATGACAAGTGCTGCCTGAATCCTGTCAAATCATAGCCCAGAATCTTACCTTCCATACTGATGCCTCCAAGCAGTTGTTTAGGATTGCAATTATTTAGATATAAATAGCAGTGCTCATTAATTTAGCAATCACTCCCAGCTATGAAAATGCAAATTGGGTTGGCTTGTTTGTGTTTTTGAGAAAGAGAGAAGGTGGTGGCGGTAGGTGGGAAGGGGAATATTCCCCAGGTGTTGTTGTTTATCACCTTTTTGTCTCACCCTGAGCCAGGGAATGTTTCATCTGCACCCTGCAGAGCTTTGCTAGGCTCTGTTCCACCACCATTGAGGTGGGTGTGCATCACACACCTCTTGTAAAGTTGGTTCTTGGACCGACAGATTGGGTCAACCTCATAAAAAAAATAAATNTTTTTAATAGGTATGCAGCAGAATAAGCTCTGGTAGCTGGCAAAGGCAGCAAACTTTGACAGAGCAAGAGATGAAGGCTGCTTTTGTAGCTTCACAAGTGAAAATACCACTCCCTTTGGCTTGCTGGAGCTGCCTGGCTGTGAGGAAGCAGCCATGATGGAGCAGATTTCATGAACTGTCATAAAATTCAGTACAAACCAAAACAGCACATCTCCTCCAAAAGCTGTGTTTCAGCTTGACTGCCCACCTGAAGGGAACAGCCTTTGCTAGATACCTTACAACCCGATATTCTGTGCTTCTTATGGATTGTGGGAGGTGCTACACAGCCTCAGTGCCTCGTGAGGAGGAGAAGAGCCAGAAGGAAAGAAAGTAAAAAGAGAAAGAGAGTAGAGCATGGAGAAAGGGAGACCTGAGAAATCTGCAGCAGGAAGAGAAATACTGCACTACACCCTTGAAGACTTCCCTCACCTCTCATCCCATCCCTGAGAGCTGCCAGCAGCAGGCATTTATAGAAACCTCCCCCAAAAAGGCTGGTTATTATCCCTAGCATGTTAAATACCTTGGAATCTAAACGCCTCCAGCATGAATTGAAGCAAGCCCCTGAATTTTTGCAGTGCTTTGTTGGACAGAGAATCTTATAATGGAATCAAATTAACAACTAATTTTCAGGATTTTAAGGGAGCTTGTTCGTGCCATCCCTCATTCAGGAACACACTTTTTACATCCACAGAGCTTAAGGCACCTGCTTTACACTGAATGAGAGGGATGGATGGAGCCCCACACTTGTGAACGGGGCTCTTCAATTAGGTTTTGTAGCAGAATGGCTCAAGCCTGGGGTAGCCTCTGGGAAGGATTGAATTTATGCGTGATGCAATAGGCAACTCTCTGCTTGAAATCAAGCAGTAGCAGTACCTCCCAAACAGTTTTCCAATAAATTATTCAATACTAATGAACTGCATAAGAAAGTTTATCTACCATTACGTCCATCCTGCAGCTTTTCTTAGGGGCCTTACTTTGCTACCTTCATTTAAATACAATCATTTCTGATGTGTTCCTGAAGGTACCCACAAAGTCAGGAGGTGTCTTCCCATCTGCAGGAGCAAGCAGAGACTCAGGAGTGAGCGGACTACGATTACGGCTGGCACAAAGGAGAAGCCTCCCTCATGACAGTGAGTCACAAGATTTTCTCATTGACAAGGAAAACTACTACAAAAAGCCAATTGCATAATATCCCAAAGAAAGCAATCGAGTGGTTTCATTGATAGAGGCTTTGGATGAGCTACACACTACAAATAACAACTTCATTCAGGCCATTTCAATGACACATGCTAGAGATAGGAAGAGCCATGATAATTATGTTTTGCCATGGCATTTTGGGAAACTGGGGATCAGGAATTTTCCAGAGTGGGAAGCTTGTTTTGCTCCCTGAAGACCTTGTTTTGATTTCGAGCACTGCCGACTATGCACTGTTGCCACATTTTTTAGATACCTTTTTTATTGCTCCCTTGATTGTAGGGCTCAGGGAGATTTCTGCAGTAGACAAAGACTTTTCTGAGGCACATGCTATAACAGTGGAAGGAATCTGCTTCAAACCTCCCATAAATATAGAGTTAGCTCACTGTATCTAAGTGCCTCAACATGGGGAACATTTTTCTTTCATGCCCTGTTGAGACTGGAGATATAGGGAGGCAAAGAGAGGCAGGGTGGTTCAGGCACCCAGTGTCTGAGTTCCTGGGTGCCAGTGTCAGCCCTGGGTGCTGACAGTTGCCTACACAGCCCTGTTTCCTCTCTGATGCTCCTGTGTAGCTACTACCACTTGTGGAATGTCGCAGTGGCTCAACTAAGAGGGTGAAGCTGGGTCTGCTGTGCATAAGCCCATGTCACTTCAGTAGGTAGAACTCTGACCTGCCTGGTTTAGGGTAACAGCAAGTGCAGAGAGTAAAAGCCCTTGGATGGTTTAACAACAGTGCCAGAAAACAAATTCACAGTGAAGTGCACCCTGATCCTTCAACTGGAGCCATAATTATAGTCTGCCAGAGCAGGAAATATCTGAAGCAACAGGAATCCATGAATCAGGGGGCCATTTGCCACTGTTACCCTGGTGTGGTTTTTTGGCCTTTTTTTTCATTTCCACATACAAAACAACAGAGATCATAATTAAATTATTTAGGGACTTTTAATGATCCCCAGTTAGCACTCCTAAACCTTCTGCTCACTTCAGGATTCTGAGGGAAACAAAAGATGAACCAAAATAGAATGCAGTTCTGAGTTTCTTTGAGTCAGCAGGAACTTTGCCAGCACTTGATTTTTTAAAATCTGGTTTCCTCAGCTGATTTAGTCATGCAAAATTAGCAACCTCAAGAATAAAAGTGTAAGCGTGTGTTATTCTTGTTATACCCAAAGGTGGGTTACATTTCCCATCAGTTCCCTCAAGCAAAACCTATACACCTGGGGAGCACTGTAATTTTTCTATTTGTCTCCCTTTGATGAGACTTCAGAAACAAGTGAGCAGCAGCGTTTGCTGCAAATCTTCTTTTGAGTGCTGTCATGGCTCTTGTCTGGGGGCTGTCAGCCCAGCCACTGCATCTTTCTGCAGAGGGGAAGGAGAATATTACTCTTTCCTTTCCCCTCTGTGTGGTGAGAAGCCACAGGGAACCATAGAGCTGCATCATCCTGCATTGTCATGACCAGATTTACCAGGGAGCTTTTCCTACTGGAAAGCAGAAGTGCCGTGACTGCTGGTGTGCCCTGGGCTGTGTGTGGGAAATGGGGTGGGCAGCACAGCGCCGTGCGTGGTGCCCCCTGCACCGCCCTGGCTCGGGGGGAGCATGGAACACAAGCAGCACTGAGAGCATCCGCCAGTGGCAGCCACCTCAAACTGCTGTGTGGCCCCAGGTCCCACCTGCTGCACGGCCCCAGGTCCCACCTGCTGCACTGTCTGCAATGAAATCGAGTATTTCATGAAATGAAGGGAAAAGTAAGTGAGTCTTCAGGTAATGGACTTCAACTATATAAACTAGGCCGCTGCAAAGAGAAAAGGAATATTTTGTCTCCATTGACAGATGGAAGGTACAGGATCCACCAGAGAAAACTGGAGGATTGCCATCACCTGTGCTCTTCACAAGAGGTTAAACACTTTAAGAGAAGTCAAGACATAGGGAAAAAAGGACTTGGTATCCTGCTGAGATCCTTCCCAACAGAATACCTCTGTGGCTCTTCAAATGTGTGATTATCCACATCTGCCAGTGGACAGTGCAGTCATAGGGGAGAAAAGTTGCATTCCTCAAACAAATGATTCATTAAAAACCAGCAACCTACTCCAGGAACAATCCACTATCGAAGTTTTGCCTCAAACTCAGTCATGAAGCCAAGAGGAGTTAAAAAAGGAGCAACTGTGGCACAACAATGGAACCCTTTCAATCATTAAACCCCATCAATAAAAACTGGGGAGTGCTGTAACAAATCTTTATATTTCTAGAAATTATTCTAGCTGTGGAGAGTATAAACTGTGTCTTCCCTGCAGACACAGTCAAAACTAATCAAAATACTCCTCATAACACAAAGGAAATACCTCTGGGCTGCGATAAGGACTATGAATGTAGCTCTTTTACGTCTCCACTAGCTAATAACAATAAGATGGACTGGTGGCACTGTTTTCAGCATGGAGATTAATAGTCAGAGAGAAACTGAGAAGGAGAAAGTACACTTTCAGTTTTCTTTCCGATGGCTAATTAAAAAGCCCCTATCTGAAGGGAAATGCTGTGGAAATGAGAGCTATTTGGATGTGCCTTCCCCCATCTACTATCACTGTGCTTTGTGAGGAATGCTTTATTAATCCTAATCTCATCTCTGTGCTTTGACAGAAGTTACAGTTTCCTTCCTTTGCAGCCGCTAAGGCTCAGTTCTATTACAGGGTTTGTTTAATGGGAGCTTTATTATTTTACTAAATTACCTCATCTTCTGGGAACAAACTTAACCTTGAACTACGAAGCCAAATGTCTTTTTAATGATGCAAGTCTGTTTGGAAATTGTGCTTTGATGACTCTCAATTTTCTTCATTCTGCATGTTTAATATGTGGAATATACACAAAAAAAAGTAATTTTTTTCTGCAGGCCTTCCTGATCCACTATTTAAAATCAATTTGCTGCAATTATTAAGGTTAAGACTAGAGGGAACAAACATTCTTAATGGTATTCAGGCACCAGAGAGGAGCCCCTCACATCACTAGGGAACCCATCTTCAGCAAATTGAAAATTGTATGCGCTTGATGCTAAAATATTCCATCTTGAAATGTTTAAATTCTAAGATAATATAAATATCATTCCTACATGCATTTTGGGATGCAACCTTCTCACTCTGCTTGGAGACTCAGAGAGAAACTCTGAGAAACAACGAGAAGCCACCATTAACCCACATGAGACAGTGATTTGATCCAGAGTCTGTAGTCAGGCCAAATTAATGTGATTTTCTTGCACAGTCTATGGGATGGTGGATCTCTTGGATCCCAGGGAAGCAAGGCTTTTGCTTACATGGCGTTTGAGCACAGAAGGTGAAGCAGGGTGCCGGGCTATTTTGTTAACATCTGATGTACAGGAGAGGAATTACTGTCTTGGTTCCTGGTTGATTCCCTCCCAAATGCCTGTAAGTTGCTGCAAACCCACACAAAAGACTTCTTGACTCTAGAAAAATGTGTGTCTGTGTTTAGGGTGTGTGCAGTTTGGGTACTTCTGAGGCTGTATTGCCCAGAGGTCACCTCTGGGCAAAGCTGGGGGCAGTGTTTTTTGTTTGTGTCAGACTTGAGTGGGAAGAAATACATGAAAATCAAACAGAAATATGCTGTTTGCTAGTGGGGTAGATACTCTGTGATGACCTGTCTATTTAGGAGTATTGTTAAAACTTGTGAACTTCTTTCCATGTCTCCATTCAGAAAAGTCCTGAATCTTCCTGCAGTAGGAGCAGAGGTCTGGGCACTGCCTCCCCTTCCTCAGTGAGCTGTAAGACCCACACAGCCAGGCACAGTCCCTCCTGTGCTTCCTGGAGGCACTGAGTTGCTCCAGACCTGCTGCATGTGTGCACACACATGTCCCTTGCCTGTCACCTGTGAGAAAATGTGCAGGCCTCTGGAATGGTTAGGGAATCAGCACTGGAAATGCTGATCCTTTGGGGAAGCAGCAACTTCTTCCTAGCAACTCTGTGCTCAAGAAGGGGCCCTGCAAAAAAATGGCAAATGTGGGCAGGTTGCAACACCAGAATAGCTCATCTGGGGTGTCAGTAGGTTCCCACGAAAAAAAGAAACCTACCACAACCAGGGGATAGGCTGGATAAATTGTCATGAGGGCTCCAGACAGCCCTTACCTGCACCTGGTGTCCAGTTTTTTTCCACACTGCTGAGGATTTAAAAGAAGGGTTGTTGTGAGCAGGTCACTTTAAGCACAATTTTCATTCTGCGTTTCTCACCCTATGAAACAGTCCCGGCACAGCATGTGGAAACAAATTCTCTGATGACAGACACAGATTTGGCACTAGATATTTCATTTGTTGTTAGACACCTGAAATCAGCTAAGAATCACCCAGAAGGAAAACCAACAGTTTTGATACCTGTTTTCCTAATCCTCAGAAGTTGCAAAACTTCTGTCTGAGCTCAAACAAAGAGAACTGACTCTTTCCCTGGATGCTCTCATCAAGACGATCCACTCTTCTACTATAACGCATCCCAATCATTCCAGATCAAACTCCTTATCCTTTTTTTGGTGCCATGCCAATAAAATCACCTCTCATTCTCTTACTGTAGTTTTTAATATAGAGAGTTCTGCACTTGCCCCAAGGAATGGTAGCTAGTTGACCTAAAAAGACCACGTACAACCAAGTGCTTTCCCACCCAGAATCTTTTTATTCCCTCCAGCTCCTCCATTCCTGTAATAGTCCTGGGTTCCCACATCGTTATGAATCTCTGAAAACTCCTGCCCTACAAAGCAGGATGGCCAACTTTCCCCCAGGCAAGCTCTCATATGTGTCAAAAGCTCTTGCAGATGAGAGCCATGGGACAATACAACGCCGTGGGCATCAGAATGCTGAGGGAGGAGCTCTGGCAAAAGTTCACTGTTTGGGGATAACACGTACTCCCCACTACCTTCCTACAGGATGGGGATGATTTGGATGCGGACTGGTTACAGCGTCATTGAGCCATGTTGGGCCCAATCTACTCTGCCAGTTTTCTTCCCCCAGCACCTGGGATTGCCCAGGAGCCCTGTGCCAGTGCAGCCCCAGCGTATCTCTGAGCTGAGCGCAGAAAGAGCACTTGCCTGGCACAGGGGCTCCCCTTGGGCCTTGAAAACTGCACCTTGACCACGTCTGCTTTATTCCCTCTCTGACTGTAGCAAGACGACAAAACGCCCTTCAAGAAACCACTGAAAGTGAAAAGTATGTATTTCCTGCAGATATTTTACAAGCTAAAAAAAATATATTTTCATATTTTCTCCCCCCTGCCACTCTGGTTAGGTGCGAGTTCTACCACTATAATTTTATCTCACTGCTTGGAAATTTAGTTGACAGACAAGGTCCTGCTGTGCTACTAAACATAAATATTTCACCTTCTTGTTGTGTTAAGCCTTGGCTGTATTTTTTTCTCTCTAATATTTTTTTTTCCAAATGGGAATGCAAGCAGCTGAAGCCCAGTGAGAAAACATGAAAATAGATTTCTAGGAAAGTAACCAAAAGGGCTTTACCAGCACGACAAGTTGCTTATCAAGAACTATTTTAGGAACGTGAGGAAATGAAACTTTGATGAGAGAGTTCCAAGAGGGAAGATTTACTGAGGAGCTGAGGGTTCAAAGCAGGATGACAGCCTGACTATCAGGAAACCTTCTCTGCACCTGTTTCTCCACCAGCTGCCTAACCATACTCCCCCTCCTTTCTGCTGGCAGCTGAACAGCCGAGATCTGCATCCCCTTTTGTACTAATCCACTCCATCGTCTGTCTGGAAATGTTTGCCATTCAACTCATCCCCTCCTCCTCCTCCTGAGCACAGACATAAGACATAGTTTCTGATTTTAATGCCCAGCTGTGCTCCAGAGATCTCGTATAAATCCAAGTCACACTCTTGGAGAACAGGATCGCAGCATGCCTCAGTTTCCCATCTGTATGAGGGAAATGCGCTTCAGCTTTCTGTCCTTTGCATTGCCTGTGCATTACCTCGTGAGGCACCAGGCTCCTCAGGCTGGGACCTCCTTCCTTCATCTAACACCAAGTGAGCCACCTCAGCTTCAGCTTGCAGGAGCTGTCCTGATTTAATGGTGCCCAAAGCATATCTATAATACTGTGAATCAGAGCCCCTTTAAGGATGAAGTGCGGTCTTTCCCTGTGCCACGGCTTTGCCTATGGGCACTTCGTGAGGTCTCCTCCAAGCTGCATGGCTAAAGTGTAGATTTCACAAGCAGGAGTCTTGCCTTCCTCCTGCATGCTCCTCTACTGGAGAAGAGCCTAAAACTCTCACTTGCTGTGCCAGATCCCAAGATCCCAGAACATTGCACTTCTGCCCCTGTGCTGTGATAAGATACTGGGAATGGATGGCCTTGGTGAAGTCAGCAGAGCATCATACAATGTCCTGCTTTCACACCAAGAATTATTTTGGAGTCAGTTTAGGAAGCAGGACGCCTCATTACACAGGCACAAGAGAGGCTGATCTTGGGATGTGGTGCATGGGAACTGCCTCGAGCCAGGGTGGTAAAGAGTCACGGGCAGTTTGCAGAGGAAGGAAGACCAACCCAGAGGACCCAATGGGTTGTCCACGCCTCAGCCACAAGGCAGGGACACTACAAGGCAGGGACACCAGCACATCTCTGCTTTGGGTAGTGAGGACCTTGTGCAGACCTTCCTTTGAAGCACAGGCTCACTGTTTTGACACTGTGTGTTGCAGCAGGCAGAGAGGGCAGATATGGCTCCTGTCTAAGCATGGCCCAGGGAGTCTAAGAAAAGACCTAGGAGACTTCTCTCAGCAAAGTGCTGTCCTCCCTGAACTTGAATTATATTCCATAATGATGGATTTCAAATAAAGGATGGCCCACTTAGCACATAGCCGAGAAGCCCGTATCAAATTCCCAAGCTTTTCCTCAACCCTAACAATGAGAAAATTGTTTTTAATGTTATCTTATATATCAAGTTCATGACCTCCTTAAAGATAATTATCCTAATTTTAACATCCATGGCTGAAATGTCATTTTCAGTGTGTGAGCATGATTGAGGACAGAGCTCTCTGCCTCACATTAGGCTCCACTTTACTTCGTTTCTTCGGCTCTTTTCCACATACATCCTCCATTTGCTCACAGACCTTGCCCTGGGTGTTGGCTGCTGTAGGGATGGCACAGGTAGAAAGAGTAGCTGATTTGTGATGAGATGCAAGACATGGGATATGCACTTGGAAACTTTGGTCAGACATGTATTTTCTGGTGTAGGATGACACTAGCGTTTTCAGTGAACTGATGGGGTTGTTGCTCCTGTTATTGTTATTGTTGTTGTCTCAGGAGCACTGGAGCATTCATCCCAAGTCCCAGGCTTTTTGAACCAGGGAGAGAGATACAGAGAGTGTGCTACAAGGATTTCTAGTATGACTTGTATGCGTAGTGCACAGAAATTTAGAACACTTGAATGTACGTAGATATTTAAGCACACACATTTTTTTGCATTCATGTGTACCTTACATATAAGAATGGTGTATATATATGTATACATATATATATATATATATACACACACACACACACATCTGTAGATGTCTTCTCAGAGCCTGGTGTCCCCCTTGCATTTGCAACCAGAAGAACTCCCTAAATTTTGGGGCTCTCATGCCCACTCTTCTCATATTTGACGGCACAATCAAAAGCTGTCTTTTGCTGATCTCTGCTTCAGACATCTGTTTTTGCCTGGACAGGGAGCTTGGCCTGGGCTACAGCCTGTTCCAGGTACCACGGTGATGTCTTTGACTATAGTGATATCTTCAAGGCATTACGCAGCAGTAAGGCTGTGTTTTAAGCTGAAGAGGCAGACAGCACAGAGTAGATGTTATTCCACCCTCTGTAGAAAACTCCTGGGACAGTAAGACCTAGTCTTGAAGCTTTCATCCAACAAGCTTTGGCCCCTTTTGAAAAGGCTGCCTTTTCCCTCTTTCCTTCCACCTCTCTCAGCGAAAGGGCTGAGCCTACGCCAGTCCTGTGGCAGCAGGGCACAGCACCACTGTGCTGCAGCCGCCTTGCGCCTGCCTGACGGGATCGGTCGGTGTTCGGGGCCGAGAGGAAACCCAGCACCTTTGCACATTGGAGCCGTTTACAATGACTTTTGTTGCTGATGGCGCATGTTTGGTTGTACTTGTTAAATCTTGTTAAACAGGAAACAGGTTTCGAGGCGAGAGGGTCCCAGAGAGTTCAAGCTCCCGCTTTCAAATGTTCTTACAAGATGCACAATTGGCACCGACTTACAGGAAATATTTAATTGGAGTCGGAAGGCGCTGGCTCCACTGACCTTGTATTGCATTCCTCTGGGTGCTCCTTTCACAATGATTTTCACCTATAGCTTGAATCAGTGATTTATTTATACCAGCCAATGGTGAGTCCAACAGCACTAAGGGGACGAGTGGACCACGGATATGCAGCAAGCTGAAGGGAGGAGCAAGCAGCAAGGAGCAGTCTTACGGTGGAGAAGGGGCTGCTGCAAACCCGAGAGTGACATATTTATGAGTCCAGTATCGGTTGCCTGCACTGATAAGCTACGGTCATTAAAGGAAGGAAAAGTCACCTTTGTGTATATAAAATATACAAGATTCATAGTCTGAAAAGACTTGACAGGAAAACATTAGGTAAATAAAGGATATCCCATAAAGCATAATGTGAAAATTAAATTACCTCATAAGGGAGGAAGGCTGTCTGTCCCAGCAGTGAAAGTGAGGAAAAATGAAATTCTTCTTTTCCATCTCAAAGCTGATTTGGCCTTAGGGTTTTGGGTGGATCTAGACACATTGTTACTGATGTCTATAAAAAAAGCATTAAAATCCATTATGTTGGACTGGAAATGCTGCAGCTTCCCATAAATTTTCACTACAAGCTCGCAAGGTGGTGAAAAGCATCTTGAGCATTGCTGCTCTAGGTGGCCAAATAACAGAAGTATTATCTCAGGGGTGAGCTGGACTTTAAATGTTATTTTTAGTTTTCAGGTCTCGCCAGATTTTATTTTCATCTGATTTTGGGAGCTGATGTAAATCACTTGGAAAAGTTTTCTGCCCTCCTCCCCAGACATTTCTTTTCTCATGAGTGAAACATATGCAGGATCCACCTAGTTTTGCTTTAACTGGTCAGTAAGCCTCCAAAGCTGAAGAAATGTTGAAATATCAGAGAGAGGTAAAAGGAGGGAGATCAAAAGGGTCCACTTATTACACTTCTCAGCAAAAAAGATAATGGAAAAAAAATGAAAGAGAAAGAGGAAAAGAAAGATAATCCAATATTTTAAAATTCCATAATTAAAAAAGCAAATTTAAAAAAAATTATTTCTATTTTTACAGAATGAACAATTTCACAAATGAGAGGTCTGCCAGTGGCTGCCCCCATGGAAGGCATGCACAGCCCCTGCCTTGCATACAGGTGGCCAACAGGTGAGCAATGTATGGCTTTGCAGTCTCAGCAGCAAATCCCTGCAGGTACAGCCCTCAGCCTCTCTAAAGCTCATAACTGAAAGCCTCACTGATTCCCAGGGTCTTGTCACAGTTGGGAAGGAGCTGATTCGACCTGAACCAAGCCAATGCCCTTTCTTATTTCAAACTCTTATCCTGAAGACACAATTCCCACAGTGGTTAAGTAGACCCGAATCCACCTTGTAGCCACCATTAAAGTCAGATTTCTTTTTTTCCCAGCAGAATTCACAGATCAACATCTATTTATAAATGTAACTGTATACTTTAGTTCTCTCTCTTCATGGGAAAATCCTGGGGGAAGCCACTTTCCCAATGTGCTGCAGGATTTTGGAGGGAAAACTTTAGCAAATAGCACCAGGTCTCTCTTCCCAGGGACATGTGCCACAGTTGCTGAAAAACACATTTAACTTCTCTGGTGCATCAGACAAGCACAAATCTCTCTGGTGAAGAGTCAGAGGCCCAGGAAGTGAGAGGCCCTTATCCAGCAAAGCCCGCCTTTTGTGCTGGAGTTTGCACCAACACCTCTTCCCACTCATTCTTCTGTTCCAGATCTTTCCAGGTCTGGGTCACGTTGCTGTCACATCTCATTCTGACTGTGAAGTCTTTTGCTTCCCTGGAGCTGACAGTGTCCTTCCCAGAGCACCTCCAGCCCTTCAGAGCTCTGCATCAGGAAAATGAGTATTAACAGGGGTGACCATTAAGTAACTGAAGGGAAGAAAAAGAGCAAGAAACCTATTCTGGGCAAACTGAATTCAATTGATGAGGGTGAAACTTAATTATGTTTGCAGACTAGTAGTCTAATCACTTTTGCACATCAATATCACTATTAAAGAAACACGGTAAAGGCCTCTCCTCCCATTTTTGCAATGCTTACATTATAGACACATGGTATTAAACTTAGAAGTTTCTTTTCCAAGTAGAAACAAGCGCAGGACTTCCCTGGCAATGAATGCTGCTTCAGTGACCTCCACTGGTCTGCCTTTTACCAGACAGGGCCCTCACTCTTCTGGAGCTGCCTTCTCTTTCCAAGTGCATGGGAGGAGGTCCCTTATCTTTATCATATATCTTCAATGTGCCTCTGAACTAGGCAATCAGTATCACAGCCAGGTTTGTGCTTAGGAAACTGTGGCTAACGAAAAAATAAATCACTGATTTGCCACCTCTGGAAATGCAGTTTAGTCCAACTTTGTCACCTTTATCCACAGCCTTTGGGGACATTACTTTATTTTACTTTTGAAACTCTGCATGTGATCCCCCCATTAGATAAACAAGGTGTGATCCAGAAGAGAGAGCAGTTTTGCAAGAAGCCTGCCCGATGAGGCAGCTTCACTTCATTTGATTGGGGATTTTTCTTTCATTCACTCTTTTGCCCTTTGCTGATGTCTCAGCTCCCTCCCTAATAAATAACTAGTCCACATCACTAAACCGCTGCACATAACTCAGAGCAATTTGTTACTGTTGGCAATGTCTGTGCAGCAGGGGCCCAGGAACAGAGCAGTGTGGAAGCAGTAATACCTCCCACTCTTCAGGAGCATGATTTCTGCCTGATTACAGAAGGGGTCATTGGTAGGACAATGCAAAGAAGGTCACATATAATTCCCTCCACACAAATTGCACGTGCTGCAAGATACGCACACAAGCTGCTTTACCCAGGAGTATCTGGCAGTTGAAATTGCTCCTGCGATATCAACACCACAGATGTGGCAGGATGTTAAAAAAAATTAATACATATTCATATTAACCAGAACACAATGAAAGTGTGTGAACACTTTATACGGCTCTGGGCCCAGAGGATAGCTTAAAATACAGAAATTCCTCTAGAAGCAATGATATAATAAATTCAGTAGTCCTAAGGTCCTTCCAAAGATTAGATTATAGACACAGTCTCCAAATACTTGGTGAAGCTGTAACATTAACAGTCATGAACAATTTTGAAAGGAAATGAGAAGGGACTACATGGAGTTTTTTTTCCCTTGCCCCTCATCTGCCCCTCGTCTGCCCTTCATGAACACTGAGCGGTGCAAAGAGCACACTTTGTCATGTCATGGTTATTTTGGTGCACACACCACAAGACAATTATCTTGTAGCCAAGATGCAGGGAGAGAGGGAGTCCCAGGATCCCGCGTGGGATGGGAGAGCTCACCTGTCCTCTGCCTGCAAAAAGGTTTGAGAGTTAGCTAATGGCATGTGGCACTATACAGGTGGGGCACCTGTTTTTTTTCTTTCCAGAAAGGTCATGCGGGTTGAGGGAGGAGGAACAGCAGCTCCTGGTTTGTGGAAAAAAATCCTTCACCCTTATACATGCCAGTTGCTCCAGCTCAGCGGGGCCTTCCTGTGCTTTCCTTTGTCTACTCATTTATGAGCACACAGTGCCTAATGCACCTTTCTCATTGTTGCCACGTCCTTCGGGAGCCCTTTTAGGTGTCAAGACATGGAGGGAGGAAGCAGAGGGAGCATTATTTCTGTACACACTCAGATCTTTCACTGCCAGCTGGTGGGTCTCTGTGGATGTTGGTACTCGAGCCTGGAAACCTTGGGGCTCAATGGAAGAGCATCAAATGGAAGTTGAAAAATAAGTCAGTAGGGCAATGGGAGGGCAACTGTGGTTTGCCAGGGATGTAACATCTGGGCTCAGTGGCACCCACCGTGTGCCAGTGCTTTACAATTTCAAAGCTGTCTTATTTGTTTCTGTGGGAATTTTGGGGAAGTTTGCTATTTGCTGTTGGGTTTGTGTTTTTGTTTTGCTTTCTAACAAACCACCTCTCAAAAGGTTACGCTTTCCAAAAAGGCATTGTTTAAGGTAATAATAAAAGAGGGAAAATGGAATATGTGGGGGAAGGCAAGAAAGAAGCAAAGCAGACAGAAAATCTTCATAGTTGCTCTCAGTAGAAAAACTCTGGGTCTATAGGATGTGATAGGTTAAAATCAAGAGGGCCTCCTGGAAATATTCAGACATATTTCATGGAAAGCCATTTATTCTGGGGAAAAAAAATAAAGCCCTCAGTTTTTCCTTGAAGTATTATGTTATTTAAGAGCACAGGAGAGCCAAGCAAGGCAGAATACCAGGCTCCCAGAGCTCTCATGCCCAAAGCAGAAAGATCTGTGGCAAACTGGGTTTTGGCTACAGCCACACTAATGACCAAAATAAAGGCCATGATGACCATTTTCTTGAGTGGGTTACAGGAGCCTTAAATAAAAGCCACAGATTGCCCAGGACCTTCACTTACAGCCTCCAACACTTGCCCTTTGGCAGAACTGGTTTGCTCATTTCTGAGGAGACAGTCAACTGGAAGAGGTAAGTTTTATAACTCAGGCTGGGAAAATGAAGGTGATTTGGGCTGCTTGGCTGCAAATGCAACACAAGGCAGCAAATGGAAGATGAGGGAGCAAAGAGGAATGCCAGGGTACACCATGACTCCACTTTGTGAGCACTACAGCAGACTTCCTGCCCCGAATGCCACCAATTTGGCAAATTTTAAGAAGGGCAAGAGCATAAAAGATGGCTGTGCTGATGATGGGCACTGCCTGTGTCCATCATCTGCAGTGGAGAACAATGCAAAACAAGCCTCCTGTCTTTGACGTCAAGCAGAAAGATAAACTCTAATATCAGAAGGGACAGGCAGAAGATTGTCTTTCTCCATCCCTTTTAAGATTTGTCTTGATCAATCTATGATTAATGCTAATATGCAGGTACCTCAAATAATGGACAGAGATCGGATAGCCATGTTGGTTACCAATTAATTGTATGAAGCCAATAACAGGCTTTACATGAGAGGCTGGTATTAAGCTAAAATTATTAGTTTTACTTGCATAACTTATATTAGTGACATCTTATTGGGCAAAAGATTGAACCCAGGCAGCTTGAGGTGAGAACAAATTTCACAAGATGGTGGCATTCACCTCACTCCGGATGTTTCACAAACACCTGGATACCTAATAGGATCTCAGAAAGGAAGGATTTTGTGGGGTATCTCTCTAACTATGCAACACTTACTGTAACGCTGAGCCTCTGCATTAGTTGCCCAAAAATAAAGCAGCTACTTACACATGTAAAAGTCAGACAGAGCTACTCATCTTGCTGGATCAAGATAAAATTTCTTGTGTCTCCAAAATGGAACTAAACAGAACTAAAAATCACAAGTTCTCATGTGATTTCCAGTTCTTCCCATTTCGAAGCACGCTACGAATCTTGCCTGAATATTTCATGGTGCTATACCTTGCAAGCCAGTTCTGATCAGATCCAGAAATGGCCCCCTTCCTTAAAATGGAAAATAGTTAATGTAAGATATCTATGCACAGGTAAACTTCAAATTAGAAAAAAAAAAAGAGAGCTTGGTTCAAGTCTGGACTTTTAGATCAACTCTGCTTACATTCTTATTTTTAAGCTGTACTCATTTGCCTCCTCTTAATATGATTTCTGGCATGCTTATCCTTTCCCATGCTCTTGCCCGGCATTTCCAGACCTGCTAAATCTGCACCTTTCTCCTGACATATTTCTCTGGAAAGAATGAGCCCCTCCTCCTGCCTCCCCCTTATCCCTGTGTAAGTAACATCCATCACTGTATCAGCACCTGACTGAGCAGCACTAGGGAAGGGTCAAGGTATTGCTTCCTACCCTTGACAGGTGTTATAACAACGCTGAACCACCTCAGCTTATAAAAGATTCCATTCGCCAAACTGCTGCGCCAGCTATCCTTCTTGCTATTCCATCCTCCCCGGAGGCTTCCTGGCACTGCTCGTGCCAAGGCAAAAAGCCACTCACACTTCTGCAAGTACAAAAGCAAAAGACAGACTTTCCCCCTCTTGCCCGGTGTCTAGAAGAGCCAGTGAATGTGAGCACAGCCTCAGCGGTCTTCTGTGATGGCCACAGCTGGCACTGTCCCCCTGGGTTAGGCTCTGTCTGAGGCATGGTGCTGGGAACCTCCCCACCCAGCAGGGCCATGCTTGGGCTGAAATAGGAGACCTAGAGGAGAAAAATAACCACACAGAGGCACAGGAATTCTTTTCACCCACCAACCAGTTAGTCCTTCTCCATGGAGGGGGTCAAGCCCCACATACATTTACACAACTTACTTACACAAGCAATGTTATAGTCAGAACTAGGAAATCAGGACTGCAATAGAATTTGAAGCGTTGGGATGTGAGTTTGGTTGTGGAGGAGGTAACAAATGCCAGTGCCAAATAGGAGCAGTAGTGCAGGCATGCAGAGCACGAGCACTTCAGAGGGTGTTTGTCACAGAGATGCCTGATACTCTTCCTCTCACTGCATTCCTCACTGTCTTTTTCTACCTCATGTAAGTGTCCAGACTAAAGTAGGTTAAATCACTCCTTGCTATTAAATCTCTATGGCCATCATAATTAGGTGAAATAAAACATCTAAATTTCAAGCAAGTGGAATGAATTCCCTCCATTGGGATCCAGATGCTTATATGTTATTCAAAATTTCTCATTTTCTACGTGGCACATTTTCCGTTAGCTTGTAGTTCAGAGACACAATGCAGCAGGTCATTCATCCAAGAAAAAGAAGAGCTCCTCGGAGATGCTGTGTTTTGGGGCTCTCAACCTCATGTACAGCCTTCCTTTTAGCAATGATGTATTCTATCTTCATGCAAATCAAGCAATTATTGCTGACTGCACCAGCGGCCCAGCACAAGGATTATGCCTGGTCTTCTCCTCAGGAAATGCAAGGAAATTTGCATATCAACCTAACAGTGTGGGGAGAAAGCATAAGAGAAAACTACTGGGCTGGTGAGAAACTGTATTGTTGCTAAAATATTTAATATTATAATATATTATTCTACATCCTCCATTCTGCATGGATTGGGTCATTTTGTTTGGTGTTTTACTCCCCACAAAGCAGCACTGTACTTAAGGAGTAACTTTGTACATCTTTTTGCACTCAGTTGCTGATAACCACTGTGGAAAACGGCAGACTTCCAGCCTCAGAAGCAACCGAATAGTTAAAGATTGACTGGACCTGCTCAGAGGTAAAGTAACAATATTTCCAACATTTCGAGGCTGGCAAGCCCGTGCAGAGGACTCCACCACAGTACCAAGAATTAGTTATTTCTACTCTCTACTTGGATTCCTGCAGACTTAAAGGTGGAATAAGAGACATTACAGCAGCCTTTGTTCGTCAGAGACATCCTCCAAGCAGAGGAATCCTTGCAAAGACTATCTTATAAAAAAACTCTAAACCAAACAAAAAAACCCCAACAAATTCATTCCTTTATTGTGATTAGTGGTTTAATTTAGTTTGGCTATAATTCATAAAGCAATCTCAGGCATCTCTCCAGCAGAGACATGCACAGCTTCTTTGACAGCAGCACCAAAACTTCTCATGTACCAGCAAAAGTGGTTTCAGCAAAACCCAGAGAGAGAAACTGCAAAAACAAGAGCAAAAGAATAATAACCTAGGCAGAGCATAAAGAAAAGGCTAAAGTCAGCATTTTATCTGATAGCCTGTCTTCAGGAAGTGCCTGTGAAAACAGTTTTGGAAAGTGATAGCTGATCTGGCTGCAGATATTCCCTAAAATAAGAAAGTTGCAAAATCCTGGTGCTGGTTTTCTGGGTGAATTTTTGTTGTTGTTGTTGGTTTTGGGTTTTTTTAAAGAAAAAAAAATAGTTCTCACCAGAAGAAAAATATTCTGTCACCCCAGGAAAGGCAGAGTGCCTTACTATGGGTAAAGTATTAGAAGATACAAAGCTGACAGGTGAAGGAGTCACATAATTCTAAGTGCAAAAGGAAATAAGTCTGCATGAAAAACAAGTGAATGGAAAGGGATAGACAAACACAAAGAAGGTCGCTATGATGTTGAAGTGTTTACCCAGCGAGGCTCTTTCTGAATCTCTGAGTGCCATCATCACAGTTTTCCTCATTCTCAGAATTTTTTATGTGCCTTGTTTGGGTTTTTTAAAATTGGCGGACAATTGTACCTGTGAAAATCTGAACCTTGATCTGCTCTGCTGCATACATTCTCTTCTTCAATCACTCGATGGCATGCATTCTGCAGGAGAGGGAAACAGATGGAGAGCTGGCAGGTGTCATATTCCCATTAAAGACAAGAAATGTAGCTGCAAATGTTTCAATTGTTATAATATCTGGCCTAACTGCTCCAGTTAAGCAAGACATTGTAATTGTTGCTCCCATAAGCAAGCTTCCCTTCTTCCCTCACATTCACATTTACTCAAAACATACATGTCTCTTGCAATGGCAGTGGAATTGATCTCACTCTGTCAATAGCACTTTCTGGGGACAGAAGCTGAGTGCAATGGGAGGAGCCACACATCTGCAAGGCAAACGATATCCTGAACGTGTCTCCAGAAAGCAAATGCACAGCACATGGGAGCCCTGACAGATGCCCTCTGTCCTGAAACCTGGGAGCAGCATAAATAACACCAACCTGACTGTCAGCGCCCAGCACCCTGGGGCACCACTACCATGGAGGCTCACTTGGTTGTAGGGGGCCGCTCCCCAAACTGACATATGACCAGTCATCGTCTACTCCAATTTATGATTTATTCTTCGTTGCTTTAAAGACAGGAGAAAGCTCCTGAGGAAGAGACATGGGGAGATGCCCCTATGCCTGGAGCTGGTGGAGTGGTCTGCTGGGAGGATGGGCTGGAAGATGCTGCACCTCCTGGCCTACTTGGCTGACATGGCAGCTCAGTACTCATGCTTCCCTCAGTTGTGGTTTGTGGCTCATGGTTTCTCTGGAGGAGGGGCTCTCGAGGGGGAATAAGGGAGCTGATGCTATAACAGAGGCTGTAAATCACATGTCAGCATTTATGGCCAACGTTTGTATTTGTAGAAGCATCTTCCAGATTGCTCAGGCTGTTGAGCGGTAGGATGGCTCTTACTGAGCTGGGCAACACTGGGATTGTGCAAGCAGCGTGGTGGAAGCAGATCAAACACGCTGCAGACAATACTGGGGTTGGGATCACAGCAGGTAGACTCAGATGGGTGTTTGGGGGCTGCAGAATCATGTGTATTTTACTCAGCTGTGGCCAGTCCAGAGCCCCTGAAAGCATCTGGTATATTAAATACTTATAAGCTCAGGTACTGGATGTAGCATGCCTGGAAATTGTACTGTAGAAATGAAGTGGCAGTCTGCCATCCTAGTCAGGCACTCCAGCACCCATGTCTTCCTCACATCTGGTGCCAGAGTCAATCAGGCAAACCAGATCCTGATCTGATATAGATGTTACTGGCATGGAAATGGGAAGAGAACCATCCCAAATAACAGCAAAGTGAGCATCTCTTTAGAAACTGCCTAAGCAAACAGACACAATAACCTAATCCAACCAAAAATTAAAAATTATTTCTCTGAACAGCAGCAAGTGGAAGATAAGAACTAGCCTTTATCAAGTCCAGAGGCCTCCTGGACAGAAGGAAAAACAAGTGGAAGATCAAATGGATTGTGGGTCAAGTAAAGCACTAGGCAAAGAGGTTTGAGCCAAACCACAGGACACATTTGTCAAGCTCTTAAAAAAATAGAAATGCAGGATCAAAGCAGAAGCACTTTGCAAATATTAACATTTGTCACCTACTTTTACTTTTGATGTACTTCATTTTGAAGACATTTCTCCCTTTTCTCTGTCTTTTTTTCTTTAACGGGATAATCTAATCTTTCAGTACACACACTTGCCTTCTTCAAAAGAAAGACAATGACAATATTACTGAAACATGGAAGACTTTAATAAGAACAGATTAAAAGAACCAACATATGGAAAGCAAATAATAAAAGTATATTAAGCAGCAGTCCAGAGAAACGTTAACACTGTAGTCAAATATTCTAATATAAGGGCTTTGGTAGTTCTCCCAACAAAATAGAAATGAAACGATAACTCCTTGTATTGCCTCACATTTGAGTGGAGGAAGAGGATTCCTGTAGCACTTGAGTCAGCAACAACATAATTAAAGAAACTCACCAAAAGGATCACATTCATTACTGATCCACATGTACTGTTTTGGAGATGCTACTCCATTGATTGCCAAGATCAAAATATGGTTTTTAAAAAAAAGGCAAGATTTAAAAAGAGGTTGAAAACTCTTTCTGGAGCATTTTCAGCTGTATGTTTGTTCCTGCTACACCAGTGAGAGGAGTCCTAACTCAGTGTTGTGCTGATGTTCCCGCAAGAATGGGTTACAGCTCTGTTTTCCTCGGCCCTTCGGTCAGAAGGTTTTCATGTCTCCACTGACATCCCGAGCCACAGGACTGCGGGGGAAACAGCCTTGGAGGGCCTTCAGCATGTGCTGAGAGCAACCTGCTGCGCACTGAGAGATGGTGACCTTCGGCGTGCCGTGGCCGAGGCGCTGCTCTGCCCGGCTCAAGATACATAACAACAACAATACCTCGGGCTGAATTTAGGAAATTCGGTAATTGTCAAGTGTGGTAAATCATCTTTAAAGCAAACACTCTTAAAAGTGGAGAGATAAAGTTCATTCCCCCGGGACGAGGCGGTAGCGAGGAATACGCCGAGGCTGTGGGCAGGGTTTCAAAGCAGCCCCGTCACACCGGGCGAGATAGTGCCGCCCGCTCCCGACGGGATTTCTGAGACTGCTGGCACCAGGGTGACAGGCCAGCAATCGTTAACAGGGGAAGTCTGTCTGGTGCCTGCTCTTTGTTCCAGCCCCACTTTCATATTTGAGAACCCTTATGGTATACTTTCTATTCAAGGCAACATTTCAGCCTGTCGCAAGTGTGGCCCCAGTGATTATAGTTAGGCAAATACAGCAAGAACCCACACATGCTTGAGCCCTTCAAAGTATCTTTTTTTCCCTCCGCTCAGTTTCCACTTGTTAATATTTGACTGAGTCTGTAGTTTAAACAAGTACTTCCCAAATATATTTCAGCTTTCAAAAAGAAAAAAAGAAAAGCCACCGAACATTTACGGTGCTCAGAGCATTTATGGCTGAAACTCGTTCTGCAGGTTCAGCCATCTGTCCTGCCCATCCTTGCACAACCGTTCTCTTGTAAAATGCAGTCAGTCATCTTAGTGGGGAACTTGCAACACCCCTGGCACCACATTCAGTTCCTCGATATCCCACCAGGATGACTTCTTGGAAATCCTAAAAGCGAGGAAGATGCTAGGAAGACATGGCTCAAGATGCTCACAACTGCGGGGGGAAGGAGGCATTGAAATGTACATAACAATCTCTTAAGGGATCCACCTGAAGGAAGGACATACCCAAACTGAGGGATTGTGATCACCTCCCTAGAAAGATGATACACACTTCTGACTACATGAAAGGGAATTGCAGTACCAGGAGGAACATCAGAGATGGGCCAGTGTAGATGTTACTCAGATTAACGAGCACAGTAATTGCCATTCCTAATTGCTATCCACATAAAAGAGGTTGTCAAGGGCATCCATTCTTGTTATTCACCATTTGAGAAATGTACCTGGAATTTCACAGAAGATGGAATACACAGGGTTCCATCTCCAGCAGCTGCCCTTCCAAGCACTTTACATAGTTTTAGCACAGGTGACTCAGTGTGATTTTAGACAAAGGCCTCTTCATTCTGCTTCTGGCAGCATAAAGCATTTTAAAGAGGGTATCAATAATACTGTTTTGATAGAGGCTACAACAATTGTTCTTATGTGAATCTGTTCAACTATTTTAAATCTCCTTAATCCTATGAGCGGACAAATGTGAAATCAGAGAATTTTACAAATCCAGCTTCCTTTTTTTCAGTCATGCACATATATCAGTCCTGGATTTTATATTTCTGTACATAAGACTATTCCCTCTATGGTGATTTTTTTTGCTTATCAAGATGGGAAAACAAGGATGCTGCAATATTAATAACAAGGCAGCCCATTTTCCCTTTGAAGAAAAGTTCTTCTTTAAAAATAAGCTTTATGATAGACATAAATAATTGTGTGTTCTTAGAAATTACGGATACTTCTCAAAGTGCCAATATGGCATTATTACAATAACCTTCAACAAGTCTGAAAGGCTTTCACATGAACAAGGATGAGATACGTGGCGTGGATCTCAAAGTCTGTGTAATTACATAGACTTACAGGAACTGCAAAAATGGTGTGGAAACTGCATTGAATGACAGCAATTCCACTTTCATATTTGCCTTGCTTGTAACTGGAACAAAGATACTTTAGGTGAAGCTCAGCCCCACTCCTGCAATCAAAAAAATTCCAATCTCACAGGGACACCACAGGAAAAAATTGTTGGGAAGGCTAAAAATGGGAGAGAAAGTTTTTCTAACAGGTTAACTTCCAAAAATTAAATAGGTAAGGTTAATAACACTTGTTAGAAGTGCTGGTCAAGTGTTTGAATCCAGCAATTATTTTTACCAAATCTGTCTCACTTTACCATAGGAAACCTTAGAACTACAGAAACCTTCAAAGCCAAGAACAAAAACTAAAACCCACTGCTGTCTCCCTAAGAGCTGTTACAGTGCTGGTGAAGACACACAATCTCACACTGCCTCTTCAGACATCCTGGGTGAAGGCACAGTTTTGTTGAGCTGAGTTTTATGTGGACACTTAAATAAGTATAAAATTTTCCATTGCTTCCTTCCCATTCTTCTCACAGGCCACAGATGCTGCCTGTCCACCACTGCCATTTCACAGACTGCAGATGTTAATGCCACATCTCCACTGTCTCTCCTCTGCTACCTCTTTTTCCAGGTGCCCCTTTACTTTCACAGATGCCCATTCCACTCTACCTTCTTATTTTCTAATTCCTCCCTGGGCAATTGCAGTTGGAGCTGTCTTGTCATTTTCTCCCTGGAAGACACCACTTTTTCTGCAGCACATGGGAACATCACAGCTTTCCCTTCACTAATAACACCTTGCCAGGTCAAGCAGGCAAGCAGAGGCAACCTGCAAGCTCTTGTCTATAAAGCCTATGGCTGCTGCTGAACGACCTCTCTTTGTAGCACTTCTTCCTCCTGGAAATGCAACCATGGAGCAGTTCACATTTTCAAAGTGTAAATCAGGCTCCTATCTTGGATGCAACTGGTACAGCTGGAGCATGGTCGGCTTAAATCAGCTCATGAAGTGAAAACTACATAATGAATGAGCACAGAAAATTGGCTTGGCAAAACTCCACTGCAATGATTTGTTTTCCAAAGTGCAGCTGATTTACAGATTTGAGGCTTTCATTGGTGCTCTCTAGGTTTAAAGCAAGATATTTCAACAAAAATTACAGCTGAAGAGCCATTCTGCTAATCCAGGAAATGTTGTGAGGGTGACAGTAAACGCTCGAGGTATGTGCGAGAGGGGTATATCCCAGCTGGTACTGTTACATCTCTACACAAAGCAGCCAAGCAAGCAGAGTTCCTGAATTTATTGGTTTTTCAGGCTCCTGCCCTGCTCATGGCCCCAGAGCCACCCTGCTACCCCAATGGGCTAGGCACGGGTTTAGCCAGATTCCTGCAAATTCTCTCTGAAATTCCACCCTGTGGCTGGAATGGGCACACAGAGACATTGCTGGCTCTGTGTAGCTCCCGGCTACCCAGCCCCAAGATCACCCCTTTCCATGGGGGCAAGGTGATTCCTTGGAGGGCAGAGGAAAGCCTTCAAGGGCAAAACCACACGTAGCAGCCCTTGGACAAAACAAATGTTAAACAAGGCACTTCCTTGGGCCTGCTGCAGTTTCTCCTAACAAAGGGAGAACAAGATCTCCATGTGCTAGCTCCTATCTGCTTTCCACACCCAGCATTTAACTTTCATTAAATTCCGGAGCAAGGAACCAAAAGTTCTTGGAGAGACTGACCTACTACATGCTTTTTCAGTTGTAATGTAAGTCTTATTCCTTAATAAACTGGAAAGTGACTCTCTTTTGATGACAGAGGAACTGGTAGCTGACATCAAGTAGAATGCCTGGCTGCACTCCTGCCAGCTGTGGGAAGGTGCCCATAGGCATTTAGGAGCGCTCCAGGATGAGTATCTTCTTTTTTTCTTTCTGCAGCATGAAATTAGAAGATGGAAATTTAAACTACTTAAGACAAAACAAAGTGGCCATCAGAGATAATATAAGCAGTAAACCCTATAAATGTCAGTATCGTGAGTATAAGGATCTTTACCCACCATGTCAATTTAAAAAGCAAAACAAGAGCACAAGGGAAACCCAATAGGATGGACTGTGCCCTTCCTTCAATTCTGATACTGCAATTAAGTCCTCTGGCTTAAGGATGTGATTAATGAGGTTGATTTGTCTTTTAGAGGATGCGATATTGGCTAGGAAAGGCATGGGGATGTTTACTAACAACTTCCTCACAAATAAAAATAGGATAAAGAGTTCATTAAACTTTCAACTTTTAAAGTTAAGGTGACAGACTCAAATCACTGTTCTGTGTATGATGTGAGGAATGGAAAGACTGAGCCCTTACACTGTGGAGGGGAGAAGCTGGCTTTGTTTCTAGCATACCAGAAGTCTAGAAGCTATGAAACAACAGATATTTCGAATTATTCATTTACCTGGGTCTATGGAAAGAGAAGCTTAAAAGTTCTGCCACAATATTCTCATGACCAGAAATACTGACAGTTATCAAACCATCCTCAGAAAGCTGGGAAAGGCTTGAAGAAGATGAGCTTTTACAAGACAGAAATTGGAAGGAGACACACTCAAATTACCCAGAAATGACTTGGCTGAAAGAGGGGCTAATCAGAAATATAAATTCTGAGAGTTAAAGAGCTAAAGGAATAAGATTTTCAAAGGGGCATCATGATGCCTCGCCTAGCACCACCTGGACCTTTGAGACACACATATTTTGGTGGTGTAACACCAGCAGGATGTCCCCACTGAATGGACAGCAGGCAGTAAGCGGGAAACATGGCCCTTGCTAGTCCAGCTGGGCAAACAGGGCTGGACCTGCACCCTCCCTGACACACAGCACCTGCCTAGCAAGGGATTCAGAGGCTTTTTTTCAGATTTTTCTGGTAGAAAAAAAGAAAAGAAAATGTTTCAAATTTTCAGGACTTTTTTCTTGCTCCATTTTTTAGCCTTGGCTTCTTTCATGCTACAAGTTCTTCCTCTTTATGCCACGTCCATGACTTTCTTTTCCTCACAAACAGAAGCGGAAAAATGTTGGAGAATTAACAGAAAATTCTCCAAGAATTCTCTTTTTCTGAAGATAGATTCTGAATTTTTTTTTTTTTTTTTCATTTACAGATTTTCAAGCTGACTATTTTCTCTGTCAAGCCTTGGAAAGACTTGATAGCTCCTAAGGGCATGTGAAACCAAACTGACCACCCTGAGTCTTAAAATCCTCAGAAGGACAGCATCCAGCAATGCAAAGCATGAGACTATTACTTCTTGCATTTGCGCATCATTTTTATCTACTTGAAAGTGTAGCTGAAGGAAAGATGGGGAAAACCACAGGGATGACTTCATGCAGCAACCAGGGGAAATTTGCAATTGCCTTAATGTGGATAATATTATCTTTTTGTCAGTGTTTACAGGGCAGTGTGAGGGGGCAGCTTGGCACTGTATGTGATATTCACACAGAGTAGCAAGTTGGTGGCATGAGCAGAAGTTTGGGTGGTTGGAGGTTTTTTTGCAAGTGCTTCCCTTTTTTTTTCCCTAATAGACCTGGGCAAAGTTTTGTGTAATTTTCCAGTGACCTTGATTATGCAATTGGGTATGGCTGCTGCCCTAGACGACATCAAAGATGCCACTCTCATCAGGTGGCAGGCAGCCCTAGCCAGGCGAGGGACACCGCGAAGGCACCCGGCAGTGCCAGGGGCAGATGGCTCTCTAGCCTGCCTTGTTCAGTGAACTTCTCCTGGGGAAGCTCTTACTGCTCCCGCTCTGTTTTTTTGAAGGGGAGAAGTTACAGAGCTGGCAGTCATAAAACACACAGAGGCATCATCAGGTAGCCGACGATATATTGCAGACCGACTGGGTTATTTCCCCTTTCAAAGAGAGCAAGGTCCTAATCCAGAAACAGCACGTGCTTAACTCCAACCAGGAGCTCAAACCCCACTGAAGTCAAAGGGTTAAATTCAGCCTCCTTTGAAGTCAGCAAGGGCAACCCTTCATCTCAACAGGGCCAGCTCTTCCTCCCAGCACTAAGTGCTTTGATGAGTCCACACTGCAACGCCCAAACGAGGCGCAAAGCAACATCATCGCTTCCAGGGTCCCTCCCTGATGCCGACACAACCCTTTTGAGCCAGGCTGGAGCCGGGGCTGGGACACAGCCCTTCCACCCTTTCTCCTATAAACCATCAGGAATATCAGGTGAGAAACACCCGGCTCCTCTCTGCAAGCCTGACCATGGGCAAACTAAACAGCGATGACCCTGCAGAGGCAACGGAGTGTGAGGAAAGCAGAAGTGATGTTGCCCCAAACTTTCTTTGCCATGCGAGTCCCTGATCATGCTTGATGAACCTCCTCACCAACCTCACAGGTACAGAGGAAACCAATTACAGTCTCAAACTGCAAAAATGTGGCTAACGTTACCCAGAAACCCTCCCCTCACAGATTATCTTTCTGTGCTACCGTAATTTTACCCTTCCCCCAAAGATAGATGAAAGCCACCTACACCCAGTGTTTCAGGTGGTTGAATGTTAGTTGTTTTTGTGGTAGGACCTGGAAAACTAAGCTATGAGAGGTTTGTACCTGGCTCTCTTTGAATACTTCTCTATTTTTCATCCCTTTTCCACAATTTCTCTTCCCTGAAAGCCTGGGATGGAGATCTTAGCCAGTAGCTAATGTGTCTCCCAAGTGCTCTTGACACAAGTGAGACAAAGAAGAATGAAAATTGCCTTGGGTTTCAGAAATTCTTTTCATCCCATATTTTCTGATTAAATCAAGTTCTTTCCAAAGCATTTTTTTTCTTCTTCTTCTTTTTTTTTTTTCCCCTGAAAAAGGCAGAAAATTGAGTGAAAAATAAGAAGGAAGAAAAAGAAAAGATATGGTCTAGTCAATCAAGCCCCAGGTTTCTTGTCTCCAGTTTGTGATTATGTTTTATGATCTCAGACACAACAGATTGTGAGCCTGCAATGTTTGGAAATAGTAGATGATTAAACCTTCTGGCCAGGTGTAAATGCAACCTTTGTCTTCTGATGACTGTGTGAGAATTACCTTCCTTCTCAAAGTCCCGGGCTGGCCTTGCTCTCTTCACTGTTACAAACACCCCTGCTTGGAGCTACAACCACAGTGTGCTTCCACTTTATTTCTCATCCATCCACAGGCACCATCACAACCCATGTCACTCCAACTGTTCTGAGACAGAAGGAAAAAAATGCTGAGCAAGCTACTAAAAATTTGAAAGAGTGTGACCTGTGAGTTTTTCTACTTCTTCACCCAGGGGTATTTTGTACCAGGTAAATAATAAAAAACGTGTAATGATTGACTAGGCTTTTAAACCTGAGCTGAAGGTAAGTTTGCCTTGCTGTTCCAGTTAAATATTCTCACTAGCTCTCTTCTCTTTCTCCAGTTGATCATGCCACGAAGTCGCATTCAGCCTGATGCATTCTTTATTCTTTAGAAATTTGGGCAACAGTCAAATCTGACCTTTAGAGCCATAAACAAATTAAATTGTTTCACAACCAAATAATACGAAACAATATTGAATAGCTAGGCTTCCGCCGAGTTTCCTCTTAAAGAGAAAGAAGCCCTGCAAACAGCACCGACGTGGGAGATAGAGGGAGAGAGATGGAGAACAGGGCACGCTGATATCCCACACAGCAAAGAGATGGCAGAGCACTGGGGTTTGGCTAGGGACTGATGGGTATTGGCACACTGGAAAATGCTGTGAGAGGCACATATTAATTATTCCCTCTTCTGGGAGCAGAGCGCTCCCCGAGGGCCATATCCCAATGCACAGACACCAGTGCCAGTAGCACCTCACACTCAGGCTGTGCTTCAAGGTGAAACCCAAAAGTGGCCAAAGTGGCCTTGGTGCCACTGGGTCAGAAACCATCTCTGCTCTCCACTGTTTGCCTGAACTTTGGCTGCATGCAGTCCAGCCTTCCTGCGCACGCAGCACCCGCTGCCACACGCGGTCCCGCTGACACGGGTGAGGGGCAGGGCTGTGTCACCTGCTGTCAGCTCTGCTTCCCTTCCCCTTGGCTTGGGTGCATGCAGGAAGCTGACAGCTGCCTAGGTGGCAAGAAGTGAGCCCTCTTTAGAGACCTGCTGTAGGGTTCAGCACATTTGTGAAGCATTGCTGGAATGCAAAGCATCTGGAGCAGATGTGGAAACGTGATAAGGCTCCTTGCTGTCCTTAAAAACACTATGAAGTGGCCGGGTAGGGATTCCCCTGGCAAAGGGAGATTCCCCACCTGGCACCAAGCAGACCTCAGTCGACAGTGAGGCTCTGGGACCACCACAGGCAACCCACCCTCAGGCCCCTGGGGAGATGTCTGCTGTGGGTGGCACCCAGTCGCCTGCTCATCCTGTCCCCTTTGCCAGGGGACACCCTGGCTGGGGACAGGTCACCCTCTCCTCCCTTGCCTGTGCAGCCAGTTATAGTTTATGCATAAAGGCATCAGACAGAGAAAGAAGCAGAGCAATAAAACGTGTTGTGGGCCAACACAAGCTGCACAGTACTGCAGCTATATTGGGAAGGTGGGACCAACAGGCCCCTTGCTGACACCACGGCTGGCAGAGGCCTCCCTGTGCCCCTGGGCACCCATCAGCACAACAACAGCGCATCCGTGGGGCTCACTCAGCATCTACATCAGCACTGGGACCCCCACACTCAATATAAAGAGATCCCAAACCCCAATTAATTCTTCCCCTAAGTGATGTCCGCCCACACGATACAAGCAACAATCTGTTCATTGGAGACGTACAAATAACATTTAGAGCTGCTGCTTTTCCCTGAGGCTGGACACATAAACTGCCATTACTGTCACTGATATAAAAAGCTTTTAATTACCTACAGGTTTGTGCCATTTACAAAGCGGAGGCGAAAGACATGAAGCACATTTAGATGCCTTAATTAACTTGAAGAATTATGAAGCTGTGCCTGTAACTGAAATATAGTTTTGCCTTTTGTAAACCATCTGACATAAGAATGATGAGTCTAAGAATTAGATGTAGGAATACATCTAAATATTTATACTACGTTCATTACACCAGTATCTGAGCACATGTTTATGTTGTAACCTCCACTTTTACATCCATTAATTTTGCTTTGCTGTGTAACCCCGGGTTAGCCATTGCTCAGTGCCTCGGTGCCCTTCTGCAGGAACTGACTTGGGTCCGGGACAATTCAGGGTAAAGCTCTTTCTCTGGGCAATGCATTTCCCTGCTCTTGGTGCAAGGCTTGCTGATGCTTCAAAACCAGGACAAAGGATTGAACAGACTCCTGACCTAAACCAGGCTGGCAACCCCTGCCTTGCATAGCCCCAACAAACTGAACCTCCTCACGTCGTATTTCAAAGTCCTCTGACACGGGGCAAGGAAATGCTGTGGCTGGGATCCAGTAGCTGCTGTCATCAAAATGCTGACAGAAACAGAGGTTAAGGGTACTAAATATTTCACTGTTAACAGAGCCAATGTAATGTGGTTTTTTTAAGTTTGGGGAGAGGAGGACTCTGCCAGCAGTGATCCTGAAATACATGCAAAGCTGTGAAAATAACTTTGAATAAGGTTTTAGAAGTCCTCTAACTAGATGAAATAAATGTGCATTTTGATCAAAAGAGTTTTAATTTAAAATATTAACCAGTAAAATGAAGAAAATAAATTTTGGGGAACAAAGTCAGCATGCTTGATTTTGAAAAGTTCGGAACAGAGCTTCTTGTGCCTTGGCATTCTGCTCCTAAAATACATTTGCTAATAAATTGTTATCCCGAATAATGCATTTAATTCTACAGTTATTATAGTAAAAGGCAATGTTAGGAATTAAACGCTCTCACACACATGGGAATTTACCTTTTTTTTTTTTTTTTGCCCATTGAACAGAATTGAAAGTGCTGCAGGCAGAATTTTTGACCAAAGGGCCTTTTCGAGTTTTTGTCTTAGCAAGCTAAACAGTTGGACAGGCTATTTTTAATGTTTTCTATTAAACACCATGACACTCGCCCCTTGCCACATTCCAGAAGATCTCTCACAGTCAGCATCTTCAAGGAGGTGGTCCCAGCAGAGGCTTCCCCCCAAAATCCTCCATTCTGCATTTCCAGCCCATCTCTTCTACCCTTCCAGGCAACAGACAGTGTGTCATCACAATCTCAATGACTGGCAGCTGTCAAAATGAAGATTAGTCATTTAGCATTGTCACTTTGTTTCTACTAAGCTGCTTTGTCATTTCCGTGACTGCCCTTCTTTCCCCTCCACACACATGTAATTTCACCAGTCAGTGCCCTAAGTCTGGCACTGGACAGTGGCAGGTCCCTTGCCATCCTCCTTGAAAAATGAGTTGTGGTTTGCAAGGGACAATTCTGTTTTGCCAGCAGGGTGAAGAGGAGGAACGCCATCGTGCTCTCTGCAGCCACATCACCAGGGGAGTGGGTGGGAGATGTTGGCCACAGTTGGGAGCAGCCAGTTTAGGTGGGACAGGGATTTGCCCTGTTGACAATGTGCTGGCGAGTGACTGCTGGGGAGCCCAGGCTCAGGGCGTTTGCACTGCAGGGGCATCTCTCACCTCTATCTCCATATCTCACAGCTATTTTGATTTCTGGGATTCAGCCCCAGACTGTTTCATCCTATTCCTGTTTCATCCACCTGCTATTATCTCCTGCTGTTCTTGAGAAATTACTGCCAAATTATGCTGCTCTCTTTTTTTCCCTCCCCATCATTAATTTCTTTTCTAGGGTGGAGAGCTTCCCAGATCACCCTCCACCCACTTACACACATGCATGCACACACACACACACACTTTATAGAAAGTGTTTACTTATGCGGGGGCAATAGTTTAAAAGGTAAATGAAATAGAGGACGCAGCCTGGATTGGCTTAGCAACACAAACAGTGCCAGCAGGTAAAGGGCCCAGGCCTGTTCTTTCCCACCTCAGAATTGTTTTAAAATGACACCCCTTCATAATTAATTGTACTGCACCTGATTAGTCACTATTGACAGACCTAGAGCCAATTGACTCTTTTTTCTTCTTCTTCATTTTTATTTTTTTTTCATCTAACTAGGGAGAAAATATGAAGTGCCTGTAGCCACGCACACAATATACCTCGTGGTGATTACATCAGGCAGCTGAGCAATTAGAGCTGGTAGGATCAGCTCAGGAGCTGGAGGCTACAGTAGCAGGATCACAGCCCAGCCTTAGCCTTTAATATGAAAATGAAGAAGGGAGGCAACAAATCCAATAAACCCTAGAAGTCAAATAAAGCCAACTGGGAGTTTGTTTGTTGATAAGCTGAAGGAAGAAATGGGGATGATAAAGCCGGGCGCTTCTTCTGCTGCTCTGGTCTCTGTCCTGCATGAGGAAGATTAAACTAGTCAGGAGGCAGCAACTAAGCAAGAAGGCAACGCCAGTGGCAGAAAACATGTGTGTGTGGTTCATCAGCAATGGAGCTGGGTCAGAAGAGGTGGGTTTGTACCCCTTACCACTTCCAGCCATCTGTGAGAGCTTTGCAAAGCAAATGAGTTTGCTCTGAGACAGGGCAAGGACATGTCACACCAGGGGAAGGTACAGGCAGCATTTGCTCGCCTTGATGTAAAACACCATTATCTTGCTGGAAGCTTTGAAAGAACAAAGTCAGTCTCCACTCCTAGGAATGCTGTTGAGGTCCTCCATCTCCAGATCTCCAGCAGCCTGCTTCCAGATACGCTGCTTCCATGCACCTCAGCCAGCCTGGTATCAACTCAACTCAGCCATTGTACAACCCAGCAAAGCTGAGTCCTGTCCCTGTGCAAACACTTTACTCTCAAAGAAGAGGATCCGTACAAGACCTTAGCCAACTTCAGAGTACTTCTGAGTGAGGTATTAAGCCAATATCAGTGCCTACACAGGAGCTTGCTCCAGCGTGAGTTAATCAGTTTAAACCCATACCTTTGGGTAAATACTTGTGTGCAGGCAGACAATGACTTGGGATTTGACCAAAGCTCAGTGAATACAATGTGAATGAATGTGTGCTCTGAATAAATAAATAATTAAAGACACACCTAATTAAGGGTCCTCTGTGGCCATTCTTCTTGTAGATGAGGCACTGTACGCAGAAAACCTCTGGGTCAGCTCTAAAGCAGATTACACGAATTTATCGAAGGATCTCCTGTTCTGGAACCTGATGAGTTCAACAGGAATGTTTTGCTGTGAGAAAACTCTCCTGCATGGAAAGGCCTCCACAAAGACTATATTTAAACTTCTTAGACACAGGCGACTTTACATCCTCGGTGTAGTGACTTCCAAACTTAGACCCCAAAGCACAGGAGACTGCAGAGCAGAAATTCCACAGCTGACTGATGAGAACCACTTGACTCCAGGAGGAGTTCAAGCCACCTTGGGTCCAAGGTGACAACCCCTGCTAAAGATGCCTAGCCCTAGACTGGGTTAGTAGCACGGTCCAGATGTACTCAGAATTACTTTCTCAGTTTAAATCAGTATAAAATGCAGCATAAGGTTAGTAGAAAATGCTGCAGTTAAATTAGAACCAAATCACAGCTATTTATAGTTCCAGTTTACGGTCCAGTTCTCTTTAAAAGAATGCAAATACTGCGCCACTTGATGCCCTTAGACCCCATAGATGAACTCCAGGATCAGGAATAGATCACAGAATTGCAGATTCAAGTAGTTTGGAAAAGACCTCTGAGATCATCAAGTCTAACCTTTGACTAAACACCATCTTGTCAACTAGACCATGGCACTAAGTGTCACATCCAGTCATTTCTTGAACATCTCTAGGGATGGTGAGTCCACCACCTCCCTGGGCAGCCCATTCCAATGCTTAACAACCCTTTCTGTGAAGAAATTCCTGCTCATGTCCAGCTTGAAGCTCCCCAGGTGCAGCTTGAGGCCATGTCCTCTTGTCCTGCCACTTGTTGTCTGGGAGAAGGGATTGACCCCCATCTGCTACACCCTCCTTTCAGGGAGCTGTAGAGAGTGATAAGGTCACCCCTGAGCCTCCTTTTCTCAAGGCCAAACAACTTCAGCTTCTTCAGCTGCTTCTCATGGGACTTACCCTCTAGACCCTTCCCCAGCTCCATTGCCCTTCCCTGGACATGCTCTAGCACCTCAGTGTCTTTCCTGAACTGAGGGGCCCTGAACTAAACACAGCACTCGAGGTGTGGCCTCACCAGTGCCGAGTACAGGGCCACAGTCCTATTGGCCACACTGTTGCTGATATAGGCCAGGGTGCCATTGGTTTCTTGGCCACCTGGGCACACGCTGGCTCATGTTCAGCTGCTGTCAACCAGCACCCCCAGGTCCTTTTCTACTCGGCTCCTTTCCAGCCACTGTTGTTGGAAAGTTGCACCCACTGTTGAAGGAGAGAGGAGAAGGGGCTGATGCTGGGGCAGAGGGTGAACATGGTACCTGCAGGCACAGCAGTGCTTGATGCTGCCTGAATGGTGACTCCAGTTACAAATGTCTCAGGCAATGCTAAGAGGGAAGGATCTGAAAGCCACTGTCAGAGAAGGAAGCAACCAAGAGATCAGGTCTTCCTGGAGTGATATCTGTTGTTCCAGACCACATTGGGTGCAGATGGAAGAAGGGCATTAGGAAAGCAGTAAGGATGGGAATGCTGGGCCAAATGACTCAGAACACTGGCATGGGATAGTGGAAACTGGTCCCATTGCTCCCCTCTACATCCTACTTGCCATGCGGACTTCACTTGAGCTCACTTGCCTCTACCCTATGGCGTCTACTTGGAAAAGAAGCATCCTAGAGGTCATGATGTTGCCTTCCTGTGTGCGTGTGACAGCAAGACCAACAGATCCTCAGATCCCAAAGTACTGCAGCAACATGAATGATCCTGACAAGGGGAGGAGTAAGAGACTGTGGAGTCTTGCTTCCCCGGAACACCAGCAGCTGAAGTCCATTAGGGACAACATTGCAATAAATGCTGACCATTTTTTGTTAGTGGGGGACAAGTGTTTGGGACCGGGAGGGCAGCACATTCAGGCTGATTGCTTTAAGCCAGATGCTGAGGAAATGCTGTCAAACATGGCTTATCTGAGCATGGGGGATACCTTTCAAAACTGTGTGGAAGTCCCACTCTGATCATTAGGGAAGACCTACCAGTGACTCTGTACTTCCTAATGTTATTTATCCCTGACATTATCATGCTTGATCTGCTGTATTTTTCCAGCTTTTGAGTTTGGAGGAACATGAGGAGGAAAGAAGAGAGGCATCACATCAGAGTGGCTTTTCCTCCACAGGTTTGAAGCTATACACATGTAAGAGAGATGTGTCTGTACCCATATCAGCAGATAGACATTAGCCATAGGGCTATCAATGGGATACTCTGTGTGTTACAGTTCATAGGCTTGAATTATTGTTCTTTCTCATTTGTAGTGGTTAGGAATGATCATTTCTATTCTGCAGGTTATTTTACCATTACAAAATTTTTTGCCATTTTGACCAAAGTATCTTATTGATACTGAGCTGCTACCTTATTTTAAATTACAAAATGGATATTCAGGAGAGCTTTGTTGGGATAATTCCAGGAGACTTCACTTTGCCAAAGATGATGAATCATTAGTTGAATCAGCTGCTTAGAGCAAAATGGTGAAATAATAGATTTTAATTTCATCCTTTACATGAAATGCAGAAGACTTGGTGACTTGTTTCAATATATTTGGTCCCATCAGAACTGGAATTCTTTTTGCATGAAATGTTTATAAATTTGAAAAGGAACAACTGTTCCGCTCAGGCTTTAATATATCCTGCAGTTATACCATTGCTAGTTTGCATATTTTTTTGTTCTCTTTGTACTTTGCCTGTGGGCATTAGTCAAGAGGCAGGACCCAGAGGAACATCATTTAAAAGACTCAGTAATCCATGAATAAATTATTTCTGTCTAGGAGATACCATAAATTTTGCCACAATTGTCCAGCTCAGGATGCTTCACAGTACTCCCACAGCACATTGTTGTTCCAGAGGACCATTCATGCCAGCCAATTTTTGCTTGTTTGTCAGTAGATACTTGACTGTTTGTTCAAACTGTGGAATGATACTCTGAAGATACCTACACACAGGCAGCATTTGCTCTTTACTATTTGCGGTGTCATCTTCTATTGTCTTCATGAAGTTGAGTAAAGCTAAAAGGACTGCACCATGGTACTGGGGCAACGTGCCACAAATTGTCTCTGATAAGAGTTTTATCAGATAAGCAGCATGTTGATCTAAGAACCTGTCACAAAGAGAAAATTTGCTAGATAGCTTATTTCCAAGGAACACTTGATCTGTTTGAAACTTTCCTTCCAGCAGCAGTCAAGACCCAGTGTTTAAAGAAAAAAAGATTGTAAAAACAAACCCAAAATGCACCTGGAGAACTGTGCATTCTTGTTAGAGGAAAGATCTCTGCCTCTGCCCCTACTGCTTTCGTAGGATGAGAAGGTTGTAATGGGGTGTCACCAAATAGCAGGGAAGTGGAGACAGCACTAGTGGGCTGTGGCTCTTGGTCTGGGGTCAACACTTCCAAAACCACCAAAAAAGTGTACAGTGTGCGGGAATATACAGATCAGAGGCAGTATCACTCAGTCAGTGTTCAGCTTTTTAAAGGAAGGCTGAGTTGGCTTGCTGGCAGTACAAATTCATTCAGAAGGAAATTGTGTCACATGGCAAACCCCATGTATTTCCCCATGTAGGGAAAGACACAAAATAAAGAAGGGGAATTCGAAGCCAAATTAAAACAAAACAAAACAAAACAAAACAACAACAACAACAACAACAACAACAAACCCACCAAAAACTGATGTGAGAACTTACAACTGCATTCTTCCCAGTGAAGCATGAGCAGAATGCCAGCAAACTGCTGGGCTCCCTGGGGGGACAAAATGCAGGGAGGAACTGTGTGTCTGGTGTTATGCGGGAGACCCACAGAGCTGTGCTCTGGCACCTTCAAGCCTTCACAGATAACATAGGAAGGACTAAAACCACTAACACTTGTGTTTAGCTGCTGATGTCAGTAGCCACCTGTTACACAATTTTTCCTGATTTTCATTTTTCACAATCATTTCTATTCCTGTAGGAAAATGTTTGGAACCTCAAAAGCATCTTTATCCACTTACTTCAGTACACATACAATTTTTCACAGTGGAGACCACCCCCATCCACTTGCTAATTCTTTAGCTTTCCCAGATTGTTTCATTCCCAGATGCTAAACACTAATCACCAAGCAGGGAGGCGTGTGCAACCACCAGAAATAGATCTTTTACATCCCACATTATGTCATGACAAATGACTTGCCATTAATGAATTTCATCGGGACTAGCAGGGTGGGGAATGCAGGTGTGGTTTTCAGAAATCCCAGGGGCAGCTGTTCGAGGTGCAGCAGCCACAGAGACATCAGCAGGAGCGTATGCAACAGTCAGACCTGAGAAGTTACTCTCCAAAACATGGAAATGTGAAGAGGTGCAAGAGACAGAGGGGCCTGAGATCAGCTTAGGCTGGTATTGCTTGAACAAATTCAGGCTGTACAAAAGACTTGCTGATTGAGGGTACATTTTCCGCCTTTTCTGCTGCCATTTTTTAATGCCTCTGCATCCATAACATGTCTTGTCCTTCGATTTTCCACAGTTCTCTCAGTCCATAGTTCCCCTTCCCTCCCGTGCCTGTTATTTCTCTCTCCACTGCTAACAAAGTAAACCTCAAGCAGAGGCAGCACTGGTGGGATCATTGCAAATCAGCCCTCCTCAAAGTCATTTCGGTGCTGGCCCTGCATTTCCTGAGGGTGGGGTGTGGTCACATCCCGGCGCTTTCAGAAGCACCATTGATGACACCACACTCGTCTGGCTGGGTGTCCTGCAGCTTGTCAGCCCAAGGGGCAGTGCCAGCAGCTTCCCGCTGCGTTGGCACAGAGCTGCTCATTTCTTTAGCTCCTTCACCCTCCCTCGCCAAGAAACATTCTCCCTAGCCAGACATCCCATATTATGACTAAGGCAGAAGGCCACAGGTTTAGTCCGTTTGTGTACAGTTTGCAATTATTCAGCTGTTTTAATGAGAAGAAAGACCTTGAGGCCCGTGATGTCAGAGATAAGAAAGTGTGGAAAGCAGCAGATGTGTGACCTTGCCGCTCTCCTATTGCTTTCTCCTTTGTTGTGTGTGCTGCAGCTCTTCAAGGTTTTAATACCAGGAAGGGGTGAGGGGAAGGCGAGATGCAGGTTTCACAGTAGCTCAGGCTCCTGATTCATGGATCAACCCCCTGGCTTTTAATACAAGGCACTAGTGGTAACCAAAACCCAGCAGCTGCTTGAGAGCCGTGGTCTTGTAGGCTACAGCCCTTTCCAGCACCTGGATATTTATTCTCCTTGGTAAGTTGGGATGGAAGTTTTTAGTATCCAGTATTTTCCTGGACAGAGAAGTTTTCCAAAAGAAAAATACCAGTTAATGGACATTGGGAGTCTTTTTCATACAGAACACCGTCTCCAAACACGTGACCAGGATTGAGTGAAACATTTCAGTTTGACGTGCGTTTGTGCCCTTTGGCCTAGCAGGGAGCTGCATTGCGAGAGCTGGAGCCAGCAAACAAGCAGGGGTGCCTAAACCAAACCTCAACAGCCCCAGAGGCACCTGAGTACAAAGGCTGGGTGCTAAACTTCTCTGCCCAGGTGCCTTCAGACATCTGGGATGTACCTGGCTTATGCATGCACGGCCAAGTGGAGTGGCAAAACACCTAAACCCTACCAGTGTCTGTGCCAGGGTGTCCTCCCAGCTTTCTTGCCAGCAGCATCTTCTCTTCTGAGCACTGTCTGGGGGCAGGGTTGGTACTGTGCCTTCAAGTAAACCAGGAAAACACAGCTTTGATGCGAAACGGTTGGATAATGCAGTCCAAGGAGCAGCTGTTGGTGGTTCGTTGTCAAAAAGGGGAGAGACACAGAGGGGTGGGTACAGGAGGCTTGTACCCAGCTCTGCCTGGCATCATTTGTCAGAGCACAAGGGAACACAGACTGTGACAGCAAACCTGGCAGAGAGGATCAGAATTTAAAATCTTAAAAAAGAGGGAAGAGGGAGGAAAGAGACATTGTTTTGACAATTTAGAGAAAACATGTGGCAAAACTCAGTAGAGCAGAGTGCAAGGAACTACAGTCAGGCAGAAATAACCAAGCGGAAATGGCTGGTTAAGAAGCAATTCTGTAGAAAATACTCTAAATCACACAATTACCAAAACCAAAAACCAAAACCAACAAAGCAAATGTTGTGTTGGAAGGAATAAAAAGCAGCATTGCCTGTACAAAGAAATGGCCCTTTAGTTCAGGGCAGATGTGGTATGCTACCACTCTTACAGGGTGGCCAGTTCTGTGCAATGTGTTTCAGAAAAGATGTTGGCCTTTTGGAGAGAATCCAGGAACAGCAGAGATCTGGGAAACGTGACCTGTAGCAGAGAGCTGAAAGAACTGGATGGCTTAGGTCAAAAAGAAACAGCTGAGGGGGATGCAGTAATAATCCTCAGCTACAGAAAACAGCTCACAGATGAAGAGGGGAGAAGTCTGCTCCCCTGTTCTTAATTAACAAGGAGAAAAACCTTTTAATGGTAAGGGAGACCCTTAAGAATGATGTAAGAACACCTTTCACAACACAGTGCATGTATAGTTGGTCTCTTTTTGTGCAGAGAGGTGCTTTTGGAGACCCCTTCCAATCCTTCCATCCATTTTTGTGCTCCAGGCATTGGATCCCCCACCTGCAGGCGGGCAGTCATCCATACTTACCCAGCACCAAATAAACATCCTCACCACCAGCCTTGAGGCACGGTTCCCTTTGAAATTATTCTACATTACACAGAAGGATGACGGAGCCATTTGTCTGGAGTCAGAGATCGTGCTTGCCTGGACCAGTCCGTGCAGGTGTGGTCAGAGTGGTGTGGATTGGAAGAGGTTGTCACAGCTGAGGGTCCCTGACTGACCAGCCAGCTCTTCCCTGAGGCGTCGATAGCAAAGATAGGCCTATTTGAAGAGTATTTAGAGCTTCTGTGTTACCCCTGAAAATACTTCCTGAGGGAATTTCTCTCCCTTCCTCGACTACAGAGGTAGCTAGGATGATCAGGAGGCTAGATAAGCAAACTTGGTGCATTGGCTTGTATGATCTCCCTTTTCCCCAAAATGCCCTGCTTGTAAGAAGTGGCATTTTTTGCATACAGTTCACAGGACATTTAATTACATTGTTGCCATTTCTCTAAGTAAGATCTAGACCCTTGAACTGTGAGGGGGAAACTAGGCATTAAAAAATATTAGCTGGACATGATATTTATTTTTCAAATTAAAAACCTGCAGCACAGTTCTTTATTGATTGCAGCTGGAAGTCACCCCGGCAGGCCATTCCCACTTGCAAATACTTTGCCTGACACGTCAGGGGACAGCAACTCCAAGCAAGCTGTGCCAGCCACAGCACTGGGACAAACAGTGCCTGCTCCCAGAGCTCACCCTGTACCTGTGAGGGGGCCAACTCCTCACCCGGAGCCATGGCACTGCCAAAAGGACGAAGCAGAAGAAAAGGAGCAACCCTAAGGCTATGATATTGGGAGCTGTGTCTGTGCCCATCATTACTTGGCTGCTACATTCATCAAGGCAACCTTTTGGGACACTGTGCTGTGTTCACATCACCTGCAGACACTCTGTGGCCAGAAAATACCCCTACTCCAGCCATACAGTGGCTTTCTTCCGCTTAACTCCCATAGCTTTCCCAGCAACCCCTCCTTTCATACCTCTAAACACGTATTAGAGGCCATGCACGGCAGGGCGCAGGATGGGTTGGGGGCAGCCCCACAGCCACCCTGCCTCGCCCCACAGAGCAGGTACGCAGCCACCAGGGCGCTCCCTGCTCGAGGCCCCCCAGCACCCCATTGTAATCCTTATCGGGCTGATGCACATTTTTTGCTCAAGGTGGCAAAACGCCCAGGACTGCCAGGCTGCCAAGCCTTCCGCTAAAAATACCGCTCAGACACATTTCAGACCGGGCTCATTAAAGAAAAGAAAGAGCGAGCGTATTCTGGTTGCAATGGAAATGACGTGGAATGAGACAGGGGAAGAGAGAAAGGGAAAGGGACACAGGGAGAATGAGGTGGCACGAAAGCTGGAGTGTTGCCCATGGCAAGTTAAAGCCAGACTGAGCCTGAGGGATGTATTGGTTGTCCCTGGGGGTGCTGAGTGACGTTACTGGTGTTCCATCCCCCTGTAGAAAATGTTTGTCGTGCTTCCTATATGTGATGCCACCAGCATGGCAGTAAAAGAGGGAGCACCCACTGGGATGTGCCCCAGAAGTGCTGAGAACAGGCAGGACCTAGCATAAAGGGAGAGAGGGACCACGGGGAGGGCAGGAGGGAGCCCAAGAGACCACAGGGAGCTTACACAGTCAGGATGAAGGCAGTCTGGTGTGGAAAAGGAGGGAAAGGGAAGAAAAAATTTGGGAGAGCAGTGGGTACAGAGAAAGAACTAAAAGCAAAGTGTGGGTGATGCTGGGTGGGTGTCAGGAGAAAGGGAGAGGAAAAGATAAAGAAGAAAGAGAGTTTAAAAAGAACAAGGGATGGTAAAACACTCTTAGCATGGAGATCCTCTGGCCTCATTCTCTGTCAAGCGGGATGCCATTAAATTGAAGATCCTAGGGAAGATCCCTATTTTGGGAGCGCTGCACAGTGACAAGTGGTTCACTGACTTTCCTGGCCTTCAACAAAGCTAACTTTCATTAAATGTAGCTGTTTGTGTTTTATCAATATTGCAAATGGAAGGAGCAATTGGGGGTGGAGGGAGCAGTTAGGAAGGGGCTTAGGTTTTTGAGAGTCAGGACTGACTAATACATGTTGCTTTTCTTCTTATTTTTAACATTTGCCTCTGTGTTTAAACTGCACGAGAACTGACAAACCTTCACTAACACAGCCTGTACTTCTGTCTGACCTTGCAGATAACCATGAACCAAAACGTGCAGCTCCCTAATTGCTGTTCCTGGTGGTGCTTTACAGGCTTGTGCTAAATTTAACAAGGAGGAGTGTCTGACTGAAAACTTTTCCAAATGTTTCTTTCCTGTGGCATGGGGAAGGATTGGAGATGCAGGAGGATTGGAATCACCGTGTGCCTCCGGTGGCAGGGAACAAAAGTGCAAAAGATACAGAAATATCCAGAGGACCCAACTTTACTGTATGGAGTTAATCTAACCAGAGATTGGAGCCTGCATGCACTTAGATTGGCATTTATATGCCCATATGGCCACAACAAACATAATCCCAGGTTTTTGTGTAGCTGGTCACTGTCCCTGTGCTTCAGGTCCTGCCACGCACACCCATGAGGTTCATATGACAGTGGAGGACCCGAGGCACAAGGATCCTCTCTACTTGGCCAAGGCTCCTCCTGCCCCACCGGCCTGGGGAGACCAGACGGTGGCAAGGACACAAGGCAGCAGCAGGCTCCACAAGGACCACGTGTGGCTCCTGGGAGGCTCAGTGCCAGCCAGGGTGGCATTCCTGGAGCACAGGCATGCACGCGCCCACGCTGGGCCAGCCTCGGTGCCAGGACACAGCACTGACCCACTGTAGCTGCTGAAGGGTATTTTCTTTTCCATTTTTTAAGATCTTTTTTCTCTTCCAGTTCTGTCCCTTCTGGCCTGGTATGTTCCACACTTGTGATATGTCAGAAGAAGCAGATGTTGCCCTGACCACAGAAAATGCCACAGTGTTTAATTTTACTGGTCTCTTAAGCAAAAGACTCTAGGCATCTTTCACAAGCTGTACATGCCAGCCTGAGAGCTGCAGATGACACTGGGCAAAAGCCACCCCTCAGGAGGATCACAGTATGTCCAGAGAACAACCTTACAACAGGAGACATCAGATCAGCTTGAAATTACCTGCTTATTGAGTAAGTATTGCAGAAAAAAAAAAGAAGAAAAAAGAAAAAGCAAAAGGAAACAAACATCGAAACCCAAACACAAAAAAAACAACTTACCAGAAACACACAGAATGATATAAAAGTCATAAAGATCAGAATATTCACTGATCAAGTAAAAGGGGCTATAAAATTCAGTGGGTGACTTGGAACCCTGGAGAGGCCATCCTGAGTAGAAACCTAGATTTAATTACTTCTTGTTCAGGTGCCCATCTCCTTGTGCCTCCTCTACCTGCCACAATCTGTCTTGACTAACAGGACTGCAAGTTTCTCAGGCTGGGGACTGTTTCTCCCTTGGGTTTTGCGCATTCCCAGGGCAGTGAAGTTCTCTGGTTGTTTCCCCACTCTGAGCAGTGGCAGCAGGAGCAATAGCAGCACCCAAAGACTTTGTACCCCATCAGAGCCCAGGCTGTTGTGTCTTTTCCAATTGTATTGTATTGTTTGGCATTGGAAAAGAGGAGAAACGCATGACTTACAAGGGCATGGGAGATTCTCCCCTGTTCCCATTGCATATTTCAGTCAAGCAAAATTAACCTCTTCATGGAAGATGAAGATTTAGTGCAGGTAGAATTACAGTGAGTGTGGTGGATGTGGCAAGGAGGAATAGAGCAGAAACAAATCACGAAAGAAGAATACCCAAACCAGTTTGAAGGATTAGAGAGCCACATCTTTCTAGGTGCATACAGCCAGATGGTAGTGGCTGGTAAGTACCACTTACCGTGGCAGAGACAGAAGTCACTTCATCTTCTCAGGAAATATTTAAATAAAGACAGTGTTTTCTAGTGTGTGTGAGGGACAAGGGCATGAAAGACATACCAAGGAAAATGGCTGTGGATGAGCCGCACATGGGAGGGAAGCATTTAATAGTACTTGCTTGTCTTGCAAAGGGCCTGTTATTCATTTATTTTTCCTGGAAGAGCATTCAGCCTTAAAATAGCATAGGAAGCACCAATTAGGGCAAATGCCCACACTCCTGCAGTGCAAGGAAACGAGTTGTCAGCAGTTAGAGTACCTGCACCAGGTTTTCTCCCAGAGGTTGTTGTGTTAAACCATCCAGCTAAAAACCAAAACTTCTGCCCAAGTGCGCTGGGTATTTTCCCACCTTCCCTTCCTGCCTGAGCATGCCTGGGTGTGCGGTTGCCAGCTGGATCCTGCAGCATGGGGAAAGGATATCAGCACGTGGCCCAGCGATCCCAAGGTGCTGCTGTAATGCATCAAGTGTCCAGCAAAATATCTGAATTAATTGTCAGTACTTTCAGAAATAAGAATCATGAGGATTCAAGTCTAAAAGGCCCCATAGGTCTTTCCTGTCTCTAGCCATGTGCGGATGTGCTGGGATGTAGTACCTGACAGAGCCTATATGAACGTCTGGTTTTATTTCTGCTGGAGTCCAGGCTGGAGCAATGACTCCAGCCACCTCAGGCGGCCGACAGGGAAACAGCAATATTGGCAGAGTTTGACCAAAATTGCGGCACAGCTCTTGACATCTGCACATATTCCCTCCTCTCCTTTCCAGTCCTGGCTCCAAACTCGACTGCTGTGGAAATCTGAAGAAGCTCTAACTCTAGTCCAAGCAGAGGTGGGGATCTTCTGTCCAGAATTAACTGGTTAATAATAATCCTTCCATTTTTCCTAACTGCTGTGTTCCAGGACACTTGAATTAACAATTCACCAAGCATGTTCACTTTGAATGACTGCATTGAAATCGGCACAAACTCAAACAGAAGCCCTATAAAAAGCCAAGGCTTTATCGTGTGCTCGATGGTGGCAGCAAGGAGGCCTGTGGGAAGGAAACAATACCCGTCTGAGTGGAGCGACGGTTTATCTGCCTGCCATCAGAACAGGCCAGTCATGTTTTTCCGTCCGTTCCCCGTGGAAGCCAGCTCCGGTGTACAGTACCAGCCTGAGCAAAAGCCCGCGGCTGGGTCCTTCTGTTTGTAGGGCTTGCTGACATAAGGTGGAGTTGAGGTTATTGTGGTGTGGGACATTTCCTGCCCTGGCCGCTGATAACCGCAAATCCCAGCAGCCTTACAGGCTCCCTTTGTCTGCCGGCCCAGGGCCTGAGCTATGTATAGCCCGTGCCTGCCCAGCCCGCGGCAGACGCGCTCGCATCCCTGTGCCCAAGGATGCTGTGCCGCACACTGATGGCTTCCCTGGAGAGCTGGGTACGCTGAAAACCTTTCCACGCACTGAGGCCTGCTGAACTTTTTACCTCCAGGAGAAAAGGAGGAGGCTGAGGATGGGTCTGTGTGGGGCAGTCCCAGCCATCGAGCACACATTCTTTCACACCAGAAGTAAAAGGATTAAACTGACTGCTAAAACCTGGCGTCATTTTTACCAGCTGAGGTGTAAATGAAGACCTTGCCATGAAAACAGCATTAAGCTCACTTTGTGTTGTCCATCTCGGTGCCAGTGTGGACGGTGAAGGGTGACACCTCCATGTCAGCATGTGTCCCTTGCCCTAGCAGTCAGTGTGGTCGTGCCACCCGATGCATGTGAAGACATGACTCTGTGTGTGGCTCTCACGAGCAGAAAAGAAGTGCAGGCGATGTGTTTTCATAAAGAGGTGATACAAGAGTAGGTGTGGACAGTCAGTCAGGAGAAGGATGAAGTGTGGGATGCAGGAGAGGGGAGCACAGGCGCTGGAAGGGTTGAGCACCAGCTCCCAGGATGTGGGCAGCACAGAGATGCTGCAGCAGGCACTGCAGAGAGGGAAGGACTGCTCTGGGAAAACAATAGAGCAACAAAGGGGCAATGCCCAACACAGTGCGAAAGCAAAGGATGTGGAGCCCAGAAGAGTTTTCCTGAAGCCAGGGCTCTCTTCCAGCCTACCTGCTGCAGGATCACCCCAGGGACCAAGTTATGCCTAGTGCCAAGTGCAAGTTGCAGCAGAGAAGTGTAGTTACATCTCTCTAAGTGAATAAAATCCTCCAGGGCTGTCCCCTGGTCTCAAAGCCTGCTAGCCCAGTGCAGTTCACAGCCACAGGGCGAGTTCTCATACCTCTAAAAACAGACTTGCCACAACAAATGCGCTCAGTAGTGACAGCTGCTGTAAACATCTGAAACACCCAAATCACAGAATCACAGAATTGTTAGGGTTGGCCACACTCTTGCCAATGCACCTCGGGATACCATAGGCCCTCCTGGGCACAAGGCACTGCCAGCTCATGTTCAACTTGTCATCCAGTGAGGCTCCCAGGTCCTTCTCTACAGATCTGCTCTCCAGTAGGTCAGCCCCCAGCCTCTGTTGGTGCTTGGGGTTATTCCTCCCCAGGTGCAGGACCTTGCTCTTGCCCTTGTTGAACCTTATTATGTTTCTCTCTGCTCTTTCCAGGCTATCAAGGTCCCTCTGCATGGCAGCAGAGCCTTCAGATGTATCAGCCACTCCTCCCAGTTCTGTATCATCAGCAAACTTGCTGAGGGTACAGTCTATCCCTTCATCTAGGTAAATAATTATAAAAAAGTAATAAACGGGTTGAATAAGACTGGGTCCAGTATTCATCCCCAGGGAATACCACTGACTACAGGCCTCCAACTGGATTCTGCTCAACTGATCACAACCCTCTGGGCTCTGCCATTCAGCCAGTTCTTGATCCACTTCACTGTCCATTCATCTCACCCACATTTCCTGAGCTTACCTACCAGGATGTTCTGGGACACAGTGTCAAAAGCCGTGCTGATGCTGAGGTAGACAACATCCACTGCTCTCCCCTCATTCACCCATCCTGCTAGACTATCATAGATGGCATGACCAATCCTCAGACTGGTCAGGCATGATTTCCCCTTCGTAATTCCATGCTGATTACTCCTTATTAACTTCTTTACTTCTACATGCTTGGTGATGACCTCCAGAATGATCTGTTCCATCACCTTTCCAGGGATGGACATGAGGCTGACCGTCAGGTACTTTCATGGATCCTCCTTCTTGCCCTTTTGAAGATGGGAGTAACACTGGCTTTTCTCTAATCACTGGGCACCTCCCATGATTTTTCAAGGATGCTGGAGAGCAGCTCAGCAAAAAAATCTCAGGGGGGTTGGTAACTGGCATGAGCCAGACCCATGCAGGTACTGTGCTAACAGTTCAGTGATACAGAACAGCTACATCCTGGCCTAATTTAATTTATTGACACATATATGGCTGATGACAGGGAATCCTCTTCCCTTTTTTGATTCTTTGTGTGCGGGAAACAGCCCAGACTGGATGCTCCCTGAGCTGCCCTGTACTGATGCTTTCCATGTCCAGAGCCACCAGCCAAAGCACACAGACCATCACTTCCACTCACACAGGTTCTGCTGCCCTGACCTCTCAATGTACCAGTCATAAGAGATGAGGTGCTAGAAAGATCAGCTTGGTCTGGTAAACTGCTTTTGGTGCAAGGCAGAGGATCAGAGTGCCTCCCATCAGCTGGGCTTTGGGACCATGCTGTGGGGGAAACTGGGCTCAGAACAAGCAGAGGCGCAGCACACACCCTTGAAGAATGGCAACCCCCCAATTTCGGGATTGGTGCTGACACTTGGCAGGGAGGTGTTAAAAAGCAGCAGTATTTTACCTGGACTCACAGGAACCTCAGCAGGCTGTGCCCTGTGGCTAAGCTGCGCTGCTGGAACAAATGGCAGTCTCCCTGAGCACCCCAGGGGGCTTACGACGTGTTCCTGGTGACATCTGTTATCCTGGAATGGAGAATCTCTTCTCGCCACTGCACCTGGTGAGCAGACCTGCTCTGCATGGAGGATGAGGCTGCACAACGGCACCCATGGAGAGGAAGACAAAGATATTGCTCGCTCCCTTACCCCAGTATTCCGACTGCTCACTGAAAATCTGGCTTTGGTGTGGGTCTGTGGATGGCAGAGTGTGGTGGGAGAAATTAATTAAAACCAGGGCTTGAGGGTCTTGGTGGCTAGACCTTACTTTGCATGAGATACACTTCACTTCTTGCCTCCACAAGGAGCTCAGCAGCTTCTGTTACTGCTGGTATGGAGCTACAAACTGTGGGATGGTACATTCCTCTCACAGCAAGCCAAACTGATGTGCCCTCCAGCTGGGAAGCACTGAAGACTTTCACTTTTATACTGTATTTGCTTTACTGCATTCACACCAGCTTGGGAAAAGAGCACCAGTGCCATCAGCTGCCAATGTCTGCCTCTAATAATCAAATATCCTGCTCCCTGTGAAACTCAGACACCAGGCACCCAACACTGCTACTCCCATGAGGCTGCAAAGCAGGAAGATCTCCCGTCTGCTGAGCAAATTCAAGTGAGAAAATAATCTGAATAATGTGTCCTGCTCACCTCAATCTACAGCTGCGACGCCTCACACTCACAAATTACCCAGCCTTGGGAATCAGACCAGATCCCATTTAACACAAATGTTAATTTATCAGGTATTTTGTCTCTCTTAAATGTTCATTTCACTGTTGTTGAATCAGACAACATCCACATCTTTCATCTGGTTTGGTATTTCCCCACCCCTTTGAATGCTCAGGTCTTTCATTTCTCTCTTCCACTTTGTCAGCCAAAGAGTTCACCCAATCCAGGCACTGCCATTCTCTCTGAGCCGTGTCTGTGCCCGAGGGTGCTGCTTCATCCATGGCAGTGAGTGTGGTGGCAGAGGCTGGAAAAGGCCCTGGGAAAACGATGTGGCAAACACAGCCAAGGTGGAGCTGCTCTTATATGACGTCTGTAATGCTAACAGCATAGTGAGTCAGACCTTGGAAACTTCTGTTACTCCTCTTCCCTGTGCCATGTCAGAGGCCAAGCTGTGGCATTCCCAAGGCCCTTCCATCAGCCAGAGGGATTCACTGAGTGCTCGGCTTGGAGGAGAGACCCTTTGATCCCCAGCTTGACGGCAATTTTTTTGGTGTTACCACACCAGTAAGGGAATGCTCTCCCCCCAGCCACATCTGAGCTGGAGCTCCAGCTCTGCAAGAGCCCAGCAAGCTCCTCTGACCAGCCAGCTGTGCTGGCCTGCACACCAACCACAGAAGGTATAAAGCAACCCTAGAACAGAGAGGGGAATAAACAGGCAGAATATGGAGGGTTGGGAATGTACAGGCTGGGACTGGAGCAGATCCACTGGCTCCACTGTGCATGGTTTGGCTGAGCTGTGCCAGTAAGAGGGAGCACAGGTTCAAGGCTGGAGGGAGGGAGGGAGCGGGAAGCCTCGGATTCAATCCCTCTGGAAGGAGTGGAGTGTGGGTAAAATAAGCTAGACCCAGGGTGACATCTCAATCAAGGCCAAACACTCCATCCATCTCCCTGTGCTAGTCACTGCTGGCAAATTTTTCTCGCTGTGAATATTCCACCCGGCTCCCTCAACTCACCCGGATAATGGCATTTCTGTTCCAGTTGTTTAAACTAACAGCAGCACAATTCGCAGCCAGCGGCTTCAGCGCTTTGTGTTCATTTGCTCAATCAACATTCGCCCCCTGGTAAGTGACTTTCAGAGAGAAGTGTCACCGGCAGACAATGGGCTGGCAGTCAGCAGCAGCAGCCCTGTGTCTAAATGTTTGCAGACGCTCGGGTAAAATATCTCAACCCAAATTTATAAGGACAGTCAGCTCCCCGCGGTGGCGGGGCGGGAGAGGCAGCAGGGAGATGAGAGCGGCTTTGCTCCATCCCTGCCCCTGTGCTGGGAAGGTCGGGGGAAGGCGTCTCCAGGCGGTGAAGCTCGGCGCTCCTGCTGATGCTCGGCCTCTCGACAGGGAGCTCTTTCTCCGAAGGACATGCCTGCTCTGGAATACTGCCGCACACATCCACGCCGCCTGGGCTTGACAGCCCCCTGCCACCAGCAGCTCCCTGGCATCGCCCCCAAACCTCAGAACTTCGTGAGAGTAATTTGCCTCCCTTTCTGCGGCTCACTTGAAACATTTATTTTGACAATGAAAGCGACTATTAATTCCACCCATTGATTTATTTTTCCTAAAAGCCCATTGTTACCCCCTAAATGTGCATGAAAACTTGCCATTTGAGATACCAGCAAATGGTTTATAGACTTGTCTACCAGGAAAAGCCATGTCAGTTTATAAACAGGCTGGTTAAGTGGCTCCCTTGTGACAGTGTCCTTATTTTGCTTTGACAGTAAAGCTTGATACTGTTTGAACTGTAGACTAACCATTACTTATGTAAATTGATATGATTTTCTTGTGCAGCTGAGACACCTCTTGGTTTTGATCATGCCGTAGAAGTCCTATGTACCAGCAGGTCATCTAGAAGCTACTGTTAGATGACAGGCTCCTTCTCATCCTTCTAAAAAAGGACAAGGTCCTGAATTGTGAACTTCCCTGAAACTTTTATCAGAGTCTTTTAAACAAATATCTCTACTTTCATGCCTTAGGAAAAATAAAAAAGGCATTTCTAGCATTCCTGGCTGCACAGCAAACCTTGACAGACAGGTCTTCCAAAGATTCAAAAGCCAGAATGAGAAAAATGAAGAGTGTCATGGATTTTTCTCTGTTTCTTCAGGTTTGCATGAGTCTCCAGCTCCTTAAGTCAAACTGGATTGCTGCATGTGTGAGTCTCTGGCAGTGTAATCTGCAGCCTGGGCTCCTGTCAGGTGATGAAGATCCAGCTTTTACACAGCTTGAAAAAGCAGTGTCTGTTTTTTACCCACTGTGTTTTCCACAGAGCATATATTTAAATGAAAGCCAAGAGGCTGTGCTGACATAAATCACCTCGTGCACCTTCTGCCTGCTCACACAGACCTTGCCTACCCCGAGCCCTGTGGCCCTTCAGAGGCCCTCTCTCCAGTCACACCACCAAGCCCCTGCTCTCCCGGGGGTCTTTTCCTAGGGACATCCCAGGGATGTCCCCTCCCGGGACCGACTGGCAGATTGATCCCAGCTCCACAACCCGGAGCGGCGAGCCTTCCAGCGCACCATGCATTTTGGGAAGGTAAATACACAACTAAAATATCCAAGCTCCAGGGCAGCGTGACCTTCGGGCGACCCTTAGCCTGACCTAACGCTGGTCACTCTCACCAGAAGATTTGTTTATCTTGGGACCTCGAACCTCCCAACCTGAAAGCACCGGGCTGACTCCCAGCTCCAAGGCCTGCCAGTGCTGGCTGCCAGCCCCCATTAGGAATGCACTGTGAGATGCAGATTTTATTTTTAGTCCCATCCCCACAACCTCACACCAGGCAAGTGGCTGTGATCATGGCATGTTAAATTGGAGTGTGAGCCCCTTCCTTGGCCTGCAGAGCAGCTGTGGGCATTCACTCAGGAAGCAGCTCTGAGAGGGGCTTTTCCTTTCATCAAAACTTGGAGGAAATTTTGCCCAGGGGTTTCCTCTCTTTTGGCCAGAGAACTGCAGTGTGGGCCGGGAAGCAGTTAGGGCAGCTGATGCAAAAGCAGAGGAAGATTTTTTCTTACCGTAAGATAGCGGGGCACAGGGGGCAGGGGGCGGCAGCAGGACGCATCATTCTGGGAATGTCTGCTATCCCAGAACTGAGTGGAAACAACCCATCTGAAATATGCAGAGCCATTATCAGGCCAGGGCTTAAATAAACTTTACTGTCCATTCAGTGATCAACCTCCCTGGGAGCCACCGGCTCCATTCATCACTGTCACCTTTTCAAAGTGACTGTGATGACAGTTCATGATCATTAACTAGTAATGGTGTGCTTTGCATTAACAGGAGGGCACATCAAACGGGCAGGCTCGCAGCTCAAAAGTTAACTAAATTATATAATAAACATTCTCCAGCTAACCATGTACAGATGGTGACAAAAGGTGGGACAAAGCGGCAGGCAGGAGAAAGCGGGGAGTGGGAGGATGCATAGGGAGAAGAAGCACTTTGATACCTATTGGGTGACTCACCCCTCTACTTGCTATTAATTAGAAATAGCACAACATGGCTCTCCAGCCAGAGGGACCAGAGCTGCTTGCTGAAGTTGCAGAAGTTTTACTGTCAGAAAACTTGCCTTAAGATTTCACAGATCTGCCATGGCCATGGGATTTTTTCTGCATTTTGTCTTTTTTTGTCTCAAATGGCATTCATTGCGGGCAAAGCTGAGGCGCTCCGGGCACAGTTCGGATGGGAAACATTGAAAACTGAAGAGGATGTGAGGAGGGAGATTTCAAACTTGTACTTCGTCTCAGAGGGTTGGGATGGCTTGTTACCACTTTCTACTGGCCCAGAGCATCAGACTCCTGTGCAGCCCTGGTGCGTGCTCAGAGCCAGAAGTGCCCATGCTTGAGTGGGCCCACCAGCTCAGCCAGCTGAGGCAAAACAGCCTTGTGCAGAGAATAGCTTGGGAGGCAAGAGCTCCTAGCACAATTCCCAGTACAATCCCTACTGACTGAGAAACATGTAAAAAAAAAAAATCTCATTTTTTCCATCTATTCACTAGCAAAAAAGGAAAAAAAGCCATAAATCTATTTTATTACAATTTATTATATTATACTTGTAACCAGATCATTCACACAGAGAAAAATGGTGCCTAGAGTCGGGTTCTTAAGTCCATAATTCAGCACTTTAAGGAAATGGAAATATATTTTAACTGGGACTTCAGCGGGAGCTGCCGGATGCTCAAGGCTTTTGCAAAAGTCCAGCAAAATTCCAGTAAATGCTCTGCAGCAAAGAGGTCTTCTGCCACAGAGTACAGAAGCCTCTCTACTTAAATGCTTACCTGTGGATTTGAAGGGGTTTAGTTCTAGGCATCCACTTTTTAACCATTCATCTTAATGTTTTAAATTAGTGCGGTCACAATCAGGCAAACCTTTGTGTTCCCCTGATTTAGAAATTACAAAAAAATTCATCAGTCAGTGACAGTTGGTCTTCTTTCACTTTCCCACACCTCAGCCCCTTCAGCAACCTCTCAGATTTTGTACTTTTTTGTACCCTCCCTCATATTTATGTCTTCACGGAAAAATGTCCCAGAAAAGGTACTCTGGACTCAGCTTTTATCCTAACCTAAACAGATGCTGGAGGGGAGGAGAGGGAAAGAAGACAGCCTGATTTTTGTAGCTCCTCTCCCAACAGTTCTTCGATCTGTACTTGAAGAGCTGACACCCCTGAATGATGCCGGAAACGTTTTTGGACATGTATTTTCAAAAGCAGTCGATTTTTCAATGCTAGGTTGACTTTTCCTCTGTTCATGCAACTCCCTGTGTTCAGGCACCACCGAGCAGGGTGACTTTGCAACTGGTTCACTTAAACTGTGGCGAGTGTTGTTAGAATTGAGATTTTCAAAAACGGTTTTTAAATTTGGGTTGTTTGCCATTTTAGAGCATAATTTTGAAGGCATGTGGCTTGGCTGTCTGAGGTGCCCAGAGCTCCCAGTTGTGTCAGGTCTGTGGGAACTCCATAGGGATTAGGTCACTAGTGCTCCCCAGGATCCCAGAGACCTGCAGACAGAAGGTCCTGTCCAAGTATTTGAGCAGATAGGTTGCATTTCAGAGCACAATCCTCTGTTGCTGCCACCTCCCCCGTCCCAGAGGTTGCTGGCTTCTTGCAGCAGGACAGCAGCAGCAGAACATGAGCTCTCCCAGCTCAGAACACCCCTGCTGGCTCCCACTGCTGACAAAAGGAGGGCTGCTCCAATGCAACAAGCTGCGAACGGCTTTGGCTGAGATCCAGCCCTGTCCCTGCCCCTGCATGAGATGGGTGGAACAGACTGCCCTATATGCTGCCTGCCAGCAATTTAAATATGGAGGCACAGGTATGGCAACACATCCCTTCAAGGCTAAGGATGTGAGAGAGAACCTTAACTTCCCCTACAGCTGCTCTTTTCTCCTTTAAGCTGCGGGAAAAGAAGTGACAGTGTCAAAACACTAGAAAGCCAGCGAGGACACCCGCTGTCTTTCAGCCCCACTCTCATGCTCTGCCAGGATCCCAGCTGGGCTCCGCCGCCTGCCCAGCACAGCATTTCTCCTCGGGAATATGCTGGGACACCAAGCATATACTGTCCTAAAAGGGAAGAAAGCCTTTCAGAAATCAGATAGAATGAAGAAGCTGCATTATTTTCTCAGGAGATTTATATTTCTTGTGGGATGTTGCTTAACAAATCTTTCTGTCTCTTTTCCTTGGTCCTAAAACAATGTTTCTGACAGAAAAGAAAAGCAGAAAACTACAACTGGTTTATGAGTTGTTCTTTTATACATGCAGATGTTTCACAAACATCTGTAAAATAACAATCCCCCCTGGGAACATAGTGGGTGAGAGAGGCAACACAGCTGAGGACTTCTGGGTCCTATTCCTGGCCTCATCTGTTGTCAGCTGTGTCATGTCACCCGAGTCACCTCAGGATTACTTCGTGCCTCTCTGTGACTGACTGTCTTGCAAATGAGATGCTTTGTATTTTAGCATCGACACAGCCTTTCAAGCAGCCCTAAAGGTGATATTGAATGGGAGCTGATGGACTCAGATGTACTCAAAGCAAAAACAAACAAACAAACAAACAAGAGCTAAGCCATTCTGTAATATTAACCATATGCCCCATATAGGAATGACAGAGGTTTTGCACTTACTCCTGAAGGTCTGCGCTGGGCTGAAGGTTACCATATGCCATAGGAATGCTCTGCAAACACCAACGAGTGGCCATCAAAGCTGAAAATTTGAAGTTACTAGACAGTCAAAGGTGGTTAATTGCAGCTTCTACAGCCTGCTCGCCCAGGTGTACAGAGCATTCAGCTGCTTGGTTACAAGGGATGTTAGCTTTTCTCCTCACACACGACTGACTGATTTTCTGCATACCATTCAAAAGAAAATGCAAATAAAAGTGGTTTTCAAACAGAACAGGATTTCTTCTCCAGTGTGGCCTCTACAAACCTTTATGAGTTCTACAGTGACTGGTTGGGAAGAGAAGATCAAGAGCCATAGCCAAGTGGCTTAGAAAGGAAAGGGAATGGAGTTTTAAGCAGGAAAATCGAACTCTGATTGCCAAGAACTGTTTTTTGGTTATGCTGTAAGGTCTCCATCTATTTTGCAAGCAGTTAACTCCTTTCACACATCTCATGCATCCAGCAACTTCCCTCAGCCTCTGATGTGGGTAAGGGCATGTAATAAAGGCCATTTTATCCTAAAAAAAGAGCAAGAATACAGATGGACATCAAGGAACATGGATCCACGGGGGCTACAGTTACAGTGACAAATGGTGACTGCCATTCTTCAAGGACTGTGAGATCAGGGACTAGCAAAGTGGGGCAGGCAAGCACATCAGAACATGAATGAGATTGGGATTATAGCATCATGTTGTGGGATCCAGCTACGATAAATAGAAAGAAAATAGCTGTATTAGTCTGCCAATATCACCTGAATGGAGCTGTGTTCAAACTGAGTCATGGGTGACAGGCGTCCATCTCGCAGGCGTGGCTCAAGCTGCAGAGGAAGATGTTCCTCTGCAGGAATGTATCTCCTCATACACAGAAACTAGATGAAAGAACACGCCGAGATGAGGAATGACAGGCTAAGAGACAACAAGAAAGTGTCCCTGAGGCACATATGAGTCTTCCTCTGTCACTGCAAGGTGCAAACTCACAAACACAAATGATAGAATATATGTAGGTGCAAAAACCCCCAGAAATCAGTCTGAGATGGAGGTGAAGGCAGAGTGGGAATTAGGACTTTGAACAGTATAATTCAGCCATTCGCCTACAGTCTTCATTCAAAAGCAGGTGGTGATTCAGGTTCTTAATTTCATCAGAGTCCATTGAAGCACCTCTGCGCTCACCATGTATGCAGCTGAATAATCTATTGCAAAAAGCCTGCCCTGGTCTCTTAGCAAAGAGCTTCTCAAATCCACTGGCTTCTCCGGAAACATCTGCCCACACACACTTGATTCCTTCTTTGAAAACAAAAAAATCCTAAAAGACAAGAAAACTAAAAGTGACAAAGCCATTCTCACCTGGTAGAAGATATGAGAGACATCACTAGTAAAGTGATTTGAGCAAGAAAGCATGTCAAAAGTAATTTTATTAATTTGCCCAGACTGGAAAAGACAGGGTGCAGGATTCTGATGCTAAGTTTTGCTCTAAAGGTATGAGAAGTATAGGCAGCAAATGAGCAAAGGGGAAAACAGAACAAACCCTGAATACTGAAGACTGGAAGGAAAGTGTTTCGTGACGTGCTCCATTGCAAATTAGACCTGTGCAGCTGGATTCCGACTTCCCACTTTCAGGAAAAGCGCTCCAAACAGAGAAAATGGCAAGCTCAGCTCTGACTAGGAAGCAGGTCTGGTTAACATTATGAAAGGAACTAAATTTCCCTTCCCCCAGCCTCTTCAAGGGCCAGAGATTTGTGTGCAAAATAACTTGACTTTTTCCCCGTGGTCAAAAACTGGTGTTTTATTTATTTGCAGTCAGTAATGCTGGACTTCTGTCATATTTTGCTGTGGTACTCCATTATTTAATAAAGTCCCATGGAAACTGGCCAATGCCTTTGTTTGACAGGGACTACTTTCTGACATTGCACCTGGCCAAAAGGATAACTTTTTATTGAGAGAGGAGAGGAATTAAAAGTACAACAAGAAACTGGTTTATAGCCTGAAGGAAGGGCAACTGTCAACCCTCACAGTGGTTTGGTTTGTTGTTTTTTTTTTAATACATTAGACAAATGCTGCTGCTTATGCCACAGAGCAGTTATGTGTATATATCAAGCTGCTTTTAAATCCTTCTAAGTACCACAGGCCTTGGCAATTTCCCCCTGTGACCAAAGCCATAGTGTGCCCAGCCACTGCTTAAGAAAAACCTTGGGTTTTACCCATTCTGAAAGCCTGGAGTGACATCCCTCAAACAGCTTCCTATTCCCGTGTCCCAGGAAGACTACCCAGCTCCTATAGTCCCTTGTGTTGATGGTCACCCACCACAGTCAGATTTTAAAGCCTTTCCTCAAGGCAAGGAACCTTACCACTGCTCAACACCAGCCCAGAGCCTTTGTTACTGTCCTGCAGATCTGAATCCTGAACATTATTAGGCTTTTAGGATGGAGGATTAATGTAGCAGCACCGTAATACCAAGTCCTGCAATTGCAGGGACCAAGACAGGATGCAAACACGGACCTCTCTGCCTTCTTAGTGAGAACATTTCAAGACAGCAGCTACTAGGCCTGGGAAAATAAACCAGGGGAACTAGACAAGAGAAAATTATAAACTGTTGAAGTCCTGGAGTACTTCCAGGTATTCAAACAGGTAATAGATTTGTTTAAATAAGTGGAAATAGTTTCAAAACGTCAACTTTGCCACATTGTCTAGCTTCTCCTTTCTGAGTCAGCTCCAGTCTGGGAGGTTTCTTCATGCATGAGCTCAGAGAAAAGCACCTACTGCAGAAATACAGCAAAATCGACAGCGTTTCAGCAAGGGGATCTTCAGCTGGCACATGTCTAATGCTTCCATGATTTCCTGTTGGACAGATAGCTCTGGGGAAACACTTACATGACCTACCGCCCAAACAGCATCAAGGAACTAGGCACAGAACTAAATAAGCAAGCTAGATAAATGTGACACTTGTTCCTCTCTTCCCTGCCAGAATCCTAAAGGCTGTTGGATTCTTGATAATCCAAACACATATTTTGGCCAAAACTTTACAGCTAATTTCAGTTAAGCGAGTGACGCAATAGAGCAGTGGGTCTGATGACTCCCAAATCCCATCAATATACAACCATGTATCTATACAGTGTACACATGTACACCATACATATATATACACACACACAATACCGATCAACAGGAACGTTAGAAATAAAGAAGTATAACAGTATTTCATCAAGGGTGCAGCAGACAAGTTTATTTGCTTCTCACAGGACTGATGGCATTTCAAACCTATGCGGATAACCCATTAAACTCCACACGTGGTTTATTTTAAGACTTTTTACCTTCTCAATATCCAACATTAATTTGTGGCAAATACCGCTATCTACATCTTTTCAAAACTGTTCTTTTTCTCTGCAGCCCTGGCTAGGACAATAATAACACACTCATGAAGTACAACTATCTCCCTGAAGATATTTTATAATACAGTTTGCAGTTCCTGTAGATGCTGTCCTTGATTCAGAGTTATGGGAAAACAAAGCAGACAATGATTATTGAATACTCACAAGAACTGTTGCTGCTAAGGAGATGACACAGATGTCCCAATTTTCACCAATGTTCACACATTTCAAGACAATCCCCTTTATTTATGTAAGTGATCACAAATTGGCTGCAAGATTTAAACTGGTTTGCATTTAGCTTAGCATCCTATAGAACCAAACCTTGGGCAAACCAAATTTGACAAACTGAACTTCAACAGAGCCTGAGAAAAATATACCACCGCATAAAGGGGAAGAACAAGTGGGAGGGAAGGGGAGAGAGAGAGAGATCCAGAGAAACCAGCCTGGTTCACTCATGGAACAGCCAGAGCTCAGAGAATCTGCTCCGGTGAAGCCTGATGAAAACCTGATTCAGTTCACGCCGATACTCAGAGAGTGACTTGTTCCTCCATATGCTCTGTAAAAAAAAGAACTCCTCATGTCAGTAACATGTGGAGAGAGCAAATATTTCTCAATTGCAAATGATTCATTGATTTAATAAGCATCTGGTCTAAACATCTGATATATATTTAAAATCCCATCTATTTCCTAAAAAATAGTCCTTATTTTTTTGAGTGATCAAAACCAAACGGTAACAGTAAAAAAAGGCAATAGGGTAGTCTTTTTTTATGCCATTTGTGATCGGGGAAAAGCTGTTTACCATTGGTGTGGACCAGATTGGGAGCAATTCTTTGCTAAAACCCTTCAGCTGCTCCTTTTTCAAGCAGAAGAAACTGAAGACGATGTACCTGACTCTGGGCAGTGATGCTACTGGGGTCTGCTGTGGCAGGGGAGGTGGTGATAACATTCCTGCGCAGAGGGCTATTCCCAAAGGCGATTAGTGACTCAGCCTGCCGTGCGCACACCCACTCCAGGAGGACACGGTTCCTGGCTCCAGCTCTAAGTCACACCCTTTGCCACTAGTCCCTATCAGATGACTTTTGCCACGCACGGAAACTGGCATAAGTTACAGATCAATTTATCACTTCGGAGCTGGATCAAGCACCAGCTCTCCAGGTCACTGTGGCTCCAGCCACACATGAATCAACATTTAATATGGCATTAAAATTCTCTTGAGACTGCTTTTAACTTTTGTGCAGTGTGTGCTTAGGATTACTGAGTGGGGGTTCTCCTGGGCAGAATTTAGTAGGCTGGTTTGAGCTGCGTGTCCAGAGAGACATTCCTCCTCTTCTGGATGACTCAGAACGTGACACTTTGTCTCCCTGCACCCATTTCCCGTCTCTCCTCTATCTAGAAACAAAGCAGCCTGAGCACAGGGATGCACAAAGCATCCCTCTGTGGTGTGCAGTGTGGTCAGGATATGAAAGAGCATGACACAAGGCAACTTGTTATCATTCACTCCTCCAGCATTTTAACTTTTCTTTTCCTTCCCTGTTTCTGCTGGATTAAGCTTTTCCAGCATAACAGGACCGACTCTGGGTGTCTGGGCTAGATTTAAAGTTCAGTGAGGTTCTTTATTTTCCAGGAAACTTTCTTCCTTCCTCTCCTTCCATGATTGTTCCCACAGGTTTTAGTTTCTTGTTGTTGGGATTTTTTTTCTCCCTTTCTGGGTTTGGCCTTTGTCCAGTTGCTTTTTAAACAAGAGTCTTGAGGGTCTCACAGCAGGTTTCAACACAGTTGTCCTTCCAGTCCGAAAGGGGACCTAGCTGGGCAGGTTGCAAGTCTCAGAGCTAGAAGCTCGGGCTCAAACACTGCTTGGTCATCCTACTCCACACGGAGATTTACACCTCCCAACAGACTGCGTGCATGTGTGTGTGCGTGTGTGTGTGTTAAATAATATAGAAAGAATATAGAAAAAAAATCCATTGTCTTCCTTCATCACTTCCCACATGAGTCTCTTCTCTACCACCAGGTTAAGCAGTTACCACCTAGCAAAATTGAATACATTTATTCTGAGCTGCCTAGTACCACTGTATAGGCAGAGAAGACAAGACCTAGTACAGTGTAATTTGATCTAAAGCCTCCGCATCTTTTCTGTCTTTCCAGCACAGTTTGTTTGGCTGAGGACTGATCCTGCCCTTCTTTCCTAAGGATCCCTCAAACTAGGCCAGTCCTATAATGAATCTTGCCCTCCCTGCTGCTGGCTTGATCATCTGTCTTTGCCAATCTAATACTGCACGTACTAAACACTTAAACACTCATCAGGTTTTCTAAGCTGCTCATCTTGGAAGGCTCATCCAGAATCTCACAGCTCAAATGGAGGGAATTTCCTCTTAAACCTGCAGTCTATATTCTTAAATCTACAGTTAACTGTCCTCCCTACTATTTTACACTCATGTATACTCCTTATGGTCACTGTCCTTCAGTCCCAGTTCCTCTTCTTTGCACCTTTCCCACTGTGTAGCTTGTGAGCGAACCTGGTTTGCCCTCTCTCACAAGACAGGGTTTCCAGCTTCCTGGTTGTTCTGCTAGCTCGGTGCTGCACTTACTTTCAGCATGGTCTGTTTCTTTCTTCCACTTTTTCCTACAAAGGCTGCTGCCCAGAGTCAAATGCAGCATTTCACATGAGGTCTCTCCTCAGCACCTGGCTCAGCAGTACGGCTACAATGCTCCCTTCTTCCCTGGAAAGGGTTGCACTGACACTGCATCCAACTTACACTTCCTGTGACTCACTACAGCGCCCTGGTTTTCACCTTCTCTGAACCCTCCAGCTCCAGTTCATTGCCAAAATGTTTATTATTTCCCCCTGAATACGATGAGATCTTATTTTCTGCAGCATTACATTTCACACCTCTTCTCCTACTGTGATTATTCCGTTCTCCTTGTGGAGATCCAAATTCCACTCTTTATGTAAAATGCTTTCCAACTCCAGGTCATCAGCATACTCCTACACTGACACTTGGTGAAAATATTAATGCAACTTAGCTGCCAAATTTAATTTTATGAAACTCTGCCAAGAAAACTCCCTCAAATCTATTATTTCTTTTTACCAGTTAAGTCACTTAAATTTGTTGTCTGTTAACCACACATTGAATTCCCAATTTCACTAGTTTGAATCAGAGTTCAAATAAAAATCATGACCAGTAATTTAACGTGTGAGTTTTTCTTACCTTTGTGAGACAGAAATGGAGATGGAAAAGCTTTTCCCTGTAACTCTTCCATTGGTGTCATATGTGCTAGCGCTGCCTTCGTGAACCAAAGCAAAAGGAAGAGGCACTCTTAATTCAAGCTCGCTGTGGTAAAAATTCATGTTAAAAAAATAATGAAACTTCTAGGTCTTTATGAGCTAGTGGGTTTTTAGTTCAAGTAACCCGTTTCCCACAGCCTTTAATTTAATCTCCTGCAGCATTCCTTACTTGGCTAGACTGTCCTTGGAGTTGATGCTGCATTAACACTCCTCTCCTGGCAGTGAGGAGAGGACCTCAGACCAGCAATATCAAACCAAGGTTCTCCAAGCCTTTCACACAGCCTTTCTGGCACGTTTGGTCCACAACTGCTTCTGCCTCCCTCTCTAAAGGATCCCTTAAATACAAGCAACATGAATTGCTTTGCCAGATGCCTAACACAATTTCTCTTGGGAAGAATGCAAGTTGATGTGAATCTCACATGACACTGGGAGATTACGAGTGTATTTCTTCCAGGGATAAAAAACCAGAAATCATCCTGATTTTCCTCTTCTATCCTCATATAAAGCTGGTTACATGGAAGAGAACGCCCCATAGGTCTCTTGTCTACTGAAATATTTCATTCAATACTCCTTCTGAATAAAATTGCTCTAGATTTGTGACTCTAAGGCTATGAATTGTCCATGTTTCCTTCATTCCCAAACAGGCTCATGAGTTTGTAGACACCTTACTGACTAAATACAGCAGAAAAAAATCTTATTTCCATCTCTTTGGATCAGATCTAGTGCTGGAGACTAATATAGAAGAAAAGGGGAAAAAAAACCCAAGTGGTAGGAAAGAACAAGAAGCTGCAGAAGCTGAGGACAAAACTCCAAGGCAGGACATACCCAACATCACCACAAGCAATTCTGTTAAATATAAAAAATCTGCATGAATGCCCAGGCAAGGCAAAGACACACACACAACCTTTCAATCAACTCATTGGCACCATTCCACCTCCCTGGTAACCTACCACACAGCCCATGTTTCAAGCTCCCAGTCCTCTATCATGGCAATTTGGGGGATCAGGGCTCTCAGACCCTTCTACCTTCCTGCTGGTTTTCCATGCTGGCCTCATCAGCCAGGAGCAGGCCGCTGAGGATGGGCACACGCACTCTCTGCTGCCGATATCCATTAGCAAGGAGTCAACATGCTTGCAAAGCTAGGAAAACCAGGGTCACTAAACGTCAGCAAGCTCAGCATCCTTTCTTGGGGGTGCCCAGTGCCTTTGAAGATCAGGCCCTTGGGTACTCCCTACGAGAAGACATGAATAGACCTTTCTCTCTGCCCTCACTGGAGACACTGGCAGCATTGTTAAAGCACAAGCACAACCGAGTCTAAGCTGGCTCAAAATTTGGCTGGCCTTTTTGCTTCAGCGTGATCAAATGGCAGCATTGCTCACCGAGTGTGAAGGGCATGAAAGGATTAGCCGCCCTCCCCCAGCAAGCAGGTGAGCTGAAACCCTTTCCAATTCACGACATGTCAGTTTACAAGTAAAACATAAGGTATAAATGCAGCTATTGTTAAGGTGAAGCAGCCATCCTGGCTGGGGAGTTAGATTAGCAATTTACCCTTTGTAAAAGGATTAGCACAGCCCTATTGTTTCAGTGTTTATTTATCAATTTGCATTTTTAAAAGGGGGCATATATCTGACAAGGGCTTGCGTTCTCCATGTACCCGGCCCACACCATTTCCTTCCAACTCCCCATTGACAGAACCTCCCAGAGCATTTTATAGACCAGAAATCGAGGAGAAACCAAAACTTTGGCGCTGCTGCTGCTCACACAGCATTTCTCCATCTTTCAGCTAAGAACAACTGCTGGGTGCTGCCAGCCATGCAGATCAAACACCAGAACTGGCTTCCCACTTTTCCTCAGAGACCTGAGCTGAGTGCAAAGATATTTACAGCACATTCACTACAGTTTCTAAGGACATGGAAACCTGTGCCAGGTTCTTCCCTCACATGGATTGCAGGCACCAAAACAATGAAGCACCTCTGTAATTAGCACTGATTCCACACTTGTGGTCTTCAAAGCCCCTCAGATAATTCCTATAGCTTCCACTGGGCTCACAAAAGCTGTTTTTTTTCACTGACAAGGGCAGTGAAGAAATTACTCTGTCCACTAAGCACAGAGTTAGCATCAAACATCAGTTCTTGGCATCCCAGCATTTCCAATGGGTCCTCAACTTCAGTTGTGTTGGGCGCTTACAGAGTCTTTGGGAGCCTTGTAAACGAGCCTTTATTGCTGCAAGAAGCGGTTCAGTCTCCACGTGCCACAGGGACTCCTCGCTGGAGTTCAAGTTGAGGGAAGAGGTTTCACACAGAGCCATTCGCAGCACGGGAGAGGGGGAACGCTGCTCACCCAGACAGCTCCACCAGAAGCACAGATTGGCCATTTGGCAGACAACAGCTGCTCCCTCGGATTAGGTAAAAATTCCTTCGTTAGAGGGAACAGGGATGTTTGGGAAGGTAAGTGAGAGAGCAGATTTTTTAATTAAAGTGACGCCAGTGCATTTGTGCTCTGGTGCAGCCCCACACCCCACTTTTCCCTAAGACGGTGATTTAGGAAGCTATTCTTTTAGACCATAAAAACAGTTTGGAAGACGAACAAGGATCCAGCTGTGCTAAATTATTTTCCTGCTCCCTCAGGACCCAGCAGCAAACTACAGCATGAATTTTAAAGGCATATGATTTATTTATATGGACTAACATACAGGTATTGATTTTGACCCGTAAACCCCCTCTGTGGCTGGGGACCTACACATCCCAAAGCCTTCTCCCAGCCTGGGCTCCACCACCACAGCTGTGCATGAGCAGGATCTCCATTTGTGAGAGTAGAAGAAGAAACCACAGGGTGTTCTCTGGCTTTTTGTAACTCCTTCCACACATCCATTTCTTTTTCTTTTCCCAAATAATTCTAGTTTGTTGATCAAGCACTCACACAGGCAATTCATTTTTCCTGGTCATGGGGGAAATGAGGAAGCTCCAGTGGGAGCTGTTAAGAGCTTAAAATATGCTCTGTGCTGCTGGCTTATTGCAGATACTCTGATTCATGGCCGAAAAAAGAGGCCTCAAGTGGACTCGATTAAGGACATGAATTTAGGAATAATCAAGGAGCACATAAAGCAAACAACAGATACCCTGCCCTGAGGATCATGTGCAAACATAAAATAAAATTAAATTAAATACACACAAAAGGAAGGGAGAGAATGTAAGGGACAGACTCTGTCCCACAAGGCTTACAATTTACATTTAGATTAGCACAAGTAGAAGCAATATTGCAGGGAAGGTGCGTAAGGGTTACAACAACAAAACTTTGTGGCTGGTCTGCATTGTAATTTCACTAATTAGAAAAAATGAAGTTTCTAGTTAATAAATCAGTGCTATCGACATTTCCACGAGTTTGAGGGAGATACACAAATACCTGTGGGATAAACTCTTTGATTGGATTTAGACATTCTGCTCTCTAAAGTAATGGTTTTAAATCATCAGTCTTTGAGATCTGCCTTGAAGATATATGAAAGGTACCTCAAGAAGAAACAAGCCTATTTCTTAAACTTACATTCACTGTATGTCCCTGAGTAATGCTGGTGGGCATGATAGAACAAATCACATGATATTGTAAGCAATTGCTCCAGAATGACAGATGGAGAGAAGATTTCTTGCTCTTTTTACTCAACTGAGAAAATCAATTACCACATCCTCATGGACAGGGGCTGGCAACCTCCCAGTGTGTGGAGCTACTGACGTCTCCATAGGAGCTGGATTAACCAGGTTGACCACTGGTGAGGATTCAGGTATCTGTAAACACTGACCTACACACAGATGCCTCAACTTGGGAGCAAGCCTTCTCAACAGACCTGCAGAGGCCTCAGTCATGTTTTAGACTGGACTAGTGTGTCTGTCAGCAATAAATATCTAATCATACCTCAGCACAGCACCAGCCCACAGACATTCATCAATCACCGGGTGCCATGGCTACGGCACAACACACCACAGCAGAGCCATGGCACCACTGGCACCATCGCCGTCCTTTATCGGCGCTGCACACACCGCCTCCCTTCACGAGGCAGCAGTGTGCTCTGGGAAGGCGGTGGCACTGGTAAACACGATTATTCATGGCTCTTCCCATAACAGAGCCCTCTCCTGTTCCTGATTTACCAAGATTCTCCCCTCAGTATGGAAGCGCAGAAGTCTGTGACTCTCTGATACTTCTTGACACTCCTCCAAAGGCTGGTGATAGCAGCCTAAGATCTGTGAAGACAATTTCTGATGCCAAGAACTGTACTGAAGTGTAGTTTTTGTTCAGCTCAATGTTTAAGGTTGGATAGTATCTACCAGGCATGGCTGAACTGAGCACTGTGTGGATACAACTGAATATACTGACTGATCCAAACAAGAGTAGAAGGGAAAAGTCAATTACTCTGCACTGAGAACACTTTCCCATTCAGCTGTCCAGAAACCGATCGGGGATCTTTTGGTATTGTTAATATTTGAACCACTTTACTTTTCTATACCAAATCATCCCCAGATTTTCAGCGTAATATTCTGTTGTCATGAGTTTTCTGGATTTAAATGAGGAAACAGAAATCAACGTACATTCGAAGCCAGACAAGCTTTTGGATGGCAACCATGTTCTGGCAATTTAGCATGTAAGCACGTGTTTGGGGCGAGACTTCAGCACAGAAACTGGAAACGCTTCCAAAGGTACCTTTCATTGCCATGCTTCAGACTCCCTTTCCTCACCCTGCCAAAAGTGCTCACTGAGTGAAGGTGGTTTCCTGAACCCTGAGACTGGCTGCAATCATGACACTTTCTGTCTTAGCTCTAGGAACATCAAAAGGCAAATCAACTATGATTTTAGAGTGCCCACAGTCAACTGTTTTAAGTCAAACAAAGGTTTGACAATGTATTCTAGTTTCAAGGCAAGCTTCAAAAAATACAGTACTACTGGATGACCACAGAGTATTCCATGGTGAAGGCTAAATGGACACCACTGCACCAGGTAAATATTCTAGAGAATACCGTGACTACCACTTAAAGGCAAACAGGTAGAGTGAATTGAGGTAGAGGTCAACAAGTCGTTCTGATATAAAACATTTTTTAAAAAAGCAGACCCAGATCATGGTACAGTAACTTTTATTGCAGAGATCAGTAGGCCAGCACAGCTATTCATAAGTACTGTACATACACAAGTGCCTCATGCTTATGCCAGCCTGCACAGGGCTAAAATGGAAGCATATAACCAATTAGTGTTAATAGGCAAACAATCATTAGAAGTGTTAACAAGTGATGGTGGAGAGGCTCTGTTTTTCATTTTATTACTGATCTCTAGTAAGTGTTATTATCCTCATAGAATAACATTCTATTATGAAATACACATGCACAGCATTAAAGCCTTTGATAGTCCAAGGCTTGCCAGCAGCAGCAAAATTGTAAACAAAGTGAAAGGATCATTTCTGAAATGCCAACAGCCATTAGTATTCACAAAGTTTAGAGGATGCAGAGAGCCAACATGCTAAAGTGTAAATAACAAGAATTTACTATGACCTGGGCATCTAGGGAATCAATTGAATATGCAGTTTCTTCCCGTTTTTCAAAAGAGCCTAAACATGCATGCTTAATCTCAATTTATTTGTGCCTGAACTAGGGTCTTGAGTATGTTACATATTTTCAAATCTTTTTAGCCAATAGAGTCCCCTAATATTTTTCTCTTTTATAACACAGCAAGCAGCTGCAACTATTCATATTTCATTATGGTTTTGTATATCTGTTTTGTTTTAAAACAAATTTTACTTAACCAACAAAAATGCAACTGAGCAACTTCTGCTCACTGTAGAACTAAGACTTTTTCTGAAGACTGGCAGAATTTGGCATGACATCAGATACAATTAAGACAATGTATTTATTTTAAATTTTAGCTAGGAGGACATGGGTTGAGGAGAAAAAAAAGCTACCTTGAAGTGATGAAATTTACAGGACAAGACAGACTTTGCCTACTTTATATTAATGTTCACATTAATGGATGACCTGAAAATCATGGATGCATTTTATATGACTACCTATTCATTGCAACCATTTCTTCAGCTTTGACATACAACCAGAACAGTAAGTCAACAAGGCTTACATTCCTGTGTTGGAAATATGCAGTCTCCATCCATCAGGAAAAGTCACAATGGGAACTCAACCTACAACATCCTGTATCACAACTGAGTAGCACCAATCCCCTCCTAAGCCGCCTTCAGCACCAACACAGCATAGCAGGGAAGTGCACACAAGTCACTTTACTGCCCTGCATAGGCTACATTTAGGAAACTTTACTGAACTATTAAATAAGCAATTATGACAACGTTAAGATATTAAATACAGATAGGGTTGCGGTAACCCAGCTACTAATTTTGGGCTTTGGGATTTTTTAATTCTTCCCTGCAGAAATATTGGGGGTATTCAAGTAAGCATTATGCCTTCCCTTCCAACATGTACCTCTTTCTTCAGAAGATACCTAAAATTCAGGGAAGAAAGAAAAAAAAGAAAATGTAATACAACAAAGTCCTACTGTGGAATAGGGTTTTAATGAACCCACAAAGCAACTAGGTGACATCTTTATCAGCCCTCATAAACCTTGATTGAATACACAGTGATAAGGCCTGTTTAAACTGTCATCCTCGTGATAACACAGGCAGAGACAACGCGGGCCTTAGCAACGACCTGCGCGAGGGAGGCCCTTCCCAAAGAGGAGGCACCGCTAGGCAATGTCTGTCCTGTGAACAGTCCAGAGCCTGCACGGCTGCCTGGGCTGTGCCACGCTGCGGGGCAGAGGGCTGAGGGCTGGCCAGCAGGGTATAACCACATCTCCCAGCACCGGCGTGGAAGAGCGTCTGCATCAGAGCTTGTCCGGCTTTGGGGATGGCCAGCTCTCTGGGGAAGATGGGTGCTTTGAGTCAGAGTGACCTTCAGCACTTAGGTCTGCAAACACCAAGAATTCCATGTAAGTGGTTTCTAAAGAATTCAAGGAAAGGCTTTTTGGGGTTCTTTGGTGTTTGTTTTTGGTTGTTTTGTTGTTGGGTTATTTTAAACCCATTAAAACCATTATTTGTGAGGTGCATAACATTCAGCACTAGGAAGCAAGTCAGCATTTGGGGCCAGCATGGCTATGGAAGTTGCCAGTGACATAAATTCTATCAGAAGATTGGCCTTGGCCATCTAGGACATTTAATTTTTTTTTTAAAGAAGTATTTCAAACTCTTAAGTATCTCCAAGAAACATCTATGCAAATCGCCAAGTTAATAACTTAGGATTTAATTGTTTTTCTGCAATTATTTCTAACTGAAAGAAAATACAACATACACTTGAACTTTTATTCTTTCTCCCCAAAATCGTTCTTCCCTCACTGCAATGCTTGCAGTGACACCCACTGGCTGTGGGAGGTGGAGTTTCAGAGAGCATTTACTGAAATGCTTCAGTACACTGACAAGATCACAGAGAGAGAACCTCAGAGAAATGTTGCCACCCAAAAGCTGGCATTTTGTCAGCTCACTTAAAGTTGTAACTCAGTACCTGTATTGAATACAGCTCTTTCTCATTAACAGCTTTAATGAGGAAATAATGATCAACCAGTTACTTGTTAAGTATAATAAAATACGTATTTGTATATAATCACTAGTTAATTAATAACTCCCATTGCTTGGGTGGTGGAAGATATTAGTTCATTTTATGCCTATTTGCTCTGCGGCAAGACTGAAGTAGCACTAGTACCAGGTTTCAGTTTTTCATCAGGAAAACAATGAACTGAGCTGGTACACCACTGTGTGACTGGCTGGCAGGGGAGGCAACTTGCCTACTCAGGAACTTATTAAGGCTGTTGTAGGATTCCCTGCAAACACCAGCAGATTTCTTCTCATACTCCCAAAGCAGTAATTTCTCATTTCACACTTGAGAAAGAGATGGAGCACAAAACTAAGTGCCTTGTATAAAGACTCACAGGAAAACCACGGAAACCAAATCTAACAAATCACAATCTAATGGCCTCAGTTAGAGGACAACTTGTTTCTTCAATGGTATTAGAAAAAAATCTCTATAATACACATAGGTTCTTAATGTTTAAACAAAATTATCCAGGTTTAAGCTGAAACACAAACAAATCACTCCTATTACACAAGGTATTTACCAGAAGAAAAGGCTAAGTTTTAATTTAACTACAACATGATGGCTTGGAACGGATCAAGAGAAATTTCAGAAATACTTAGAATAAAAAATTAGAAAAAAAAGAGAACTACTTTTTGCCTGCTCCACGGCATGAGCCAAGAGCAAATGGCTCCTGGCTGTGAGTGCACAAGGTGTGTTTGCTGACTTACTCAGATTAAAAATATTTTAGTCACCCTTTTGTTATTTCCCTCATATACAGCCACTAATGTTCTCTCCAGAGAGTCAGAAGCAGAACTACTACATTCATGGAAAACACATTTATACAGGACTTCCCACAATGCCTTCCCAGCCAAACTTCCTCCTGAAGTGAAAAATCCTTCCCTTTGATAAGAAAGCTGTGTCAGACCACATTTCTGTCCGACAAAAGAACTGCTCTCCCTTGGCTTGCTCCAGTTTTGGCAGCTGTGCTCAGCAGAACCAGGCTGCTCTTCCCAGCCAGTCACCACACTTAGCAGAGACACTTTATCTTTCCTGAACAATAAAACAAAAATGAACTACGCACAAGCATGCAGTTACTGTGGGTAACACTGCCCGCAGCTCCGAGGCAGGCAGTTCTCCTCTGGGTTAGAAATTCCATCAATAACATAACACATCGTTAAAGATCTCTCTGTCCTCCCCCCCACCCCCTTTTTTTTTTTGCCTGTCCACATTCAAAGCTATCTAAGGAGATGTTCAATGCTGCATATACACAGTTTGCAGCAAAGCTAGCTAGGCTTGTTAGCTTCCTTCGTTCCTTCCGTATCAGGAGGAAGTAAATTAATAAAAGCACAGGGAAGGACACTTTTCACTCAAACATGGAAAACTGGTGCCTTCCAGAGTCTCTTGTTTCCAATTCAGACAGCCAATCCACAGATACACAAGCAAACTTGTTCTAGAGTTTTGCACTAAGAGTACCAAGCATCACCCAATGCTCTATGTCCAGGTTCCCTGGGGTACCTATGGACCTCGTCTCAGGCCATCTATCCTTCCAGAAAAGCCAGATGTACCAACTCATGACAAATATTATGTCATCATGGATGCAGTGCACTCTGCTCTGACTGCTAGCTCCTACGGACACAGCACTGTGCCATGAATATGCCTGAAGTTGTATCTACTCTTCAGACACTGCAGGTCACACAGCATTCAGCTCTGAGCTGCGACGGGGAAGAGCTTAACCTAGGATGTGCTAAGCACTTCCTTATCTTCCCTAGAAAAACCTGCCAGCTCCAAGCCATCTCTATTAATATTCCTATGAGCAAAGCTGGCTAGCTTAATATTTAAATACCTGTACCTCATAAAACAACCTATTTTAGGACAACAGGCCTAATTTTGTAGGAAAGGACGGGCCAAATCAAAGAATTCCAGGCACAGCAATGATGTCCCCATTTACTTCCTCTCAAAATTAAATGCCATGTGAAAAAAAGGCATCCCAACATCTGATAACTGAAAATGGTCAGAAAGAAAAAGATCAGACCAAATCAACATTAAATACCTTTCCTTGTCCTGGAAAGTTACAGAGAGTAACACTAGCTCTCCTATAACCCACAAGTGCACACTCATCCCCTTGGAAGGATGTTCTGGAGACAGGTGGTCAGGAACAAGATGCATGCGATATATATTTGATTTTGGTGAATCCAGATGGCAAGTAGCAATTATGGCAGCATTTTTGGCTAAATGAAAATTGGCAAGAGAAATGAAAAACCAGACACAGTTCCCATCCATTAGAGGATGAGAACAACAACAACAACAAAAAAACATCAAAAGCCAACCAACCAACCAACAAAAAGGGTAACTCTTCTGAAACATTCCTGCTAGATGTTTTGGTGTTGGGTTGTTTTTTTTTTTTTTCCTGAGGACTATTTGACTATGTCCTCAAAGTTGAGAAGCTCCTACGAAAGCCAATGACTAACCTTTCCTGGACTGCTCAAGAACTGCTTGCCAAATCTCGGTGTCACCATTTGATTCAGCACAGCAGATAAAGCCTAAAATTAAATGTCTGGCATCCCAATCTTGTTAATGAAGATATGCTTTTCAAATCTAATTCACTTCCATGCCACTTACCAGTAAAGCAATGTCAGCTCAGGATAAGTAGATGCCCAGAGGGCTTGGCCCACTCAACCCTACTTGGCTGCAACACTTTAAAAGCATAAGTGGTTCCCCAACTTCTGCTTGCTGCAGGGCAAGCACCTCACACAGCTCATTACTGAGCAGTTGATTTGCAGCAGCTCCTTTATGCTGCTGCCCGAGTGCAGACAGCCACAGTTCACAGTAAATCCAAGTCAAGATCACTTACTCCTTTACATCCTCTGTGTGTGCCATGGGAAGAGAGCTGTGTTAAACAGAACAGCAGATCTACAACTTTTGCACCAGGGACTGGCTTGTAACTGCCACGCCTTTCTTCTCCATGTGTGGAATCGTTTCAGTATAAGGAGAGATTCGGTGTGGAAGGACCTACCCAGGGTGGTGGGACATGCAGGACATGGCAGGGTTACAGCAAGACTCAATGTATCCGTGCTACAAGCTCTCTAGAGAGGGTACAGAAAAATTTAAAACTCAGTTTTAGTAGATCACTCTTCTCTCAGTCAAATTTGCCACCTGAGTTTCTCACCTCACAAACTCCAGAAGAACTAGATATATGACTGTATTTAACTTTAGCTTTCCCTTACTCTAACACACTTTTATATCTCAACAAGAAGTGGGTTCTTCCAGACCCCATGTCCTCCACAGGAAATGGTGGGAGAATGCAGCTTCGAGGACAACAATGATATGAAGACTTCCTCAGCCTTACATAGAATCAGAATCACTTGACCAAAACCCAAGATCTATATAAATTAGGTGCTTTAAATGCCATGTGCTATATATCAGAAAAACCATCAAAAAACTTGAGCATGATGCTTTGAATTGTATGGCTATACCTCAAACTGCTTTAACTACAGGCTTATGTTAGGAAAAGCAGCTTTGTCTAGATAAACCTGTAGTAATCTTTATTTTACTTGTCTCATCACAGAAGAAGAAAAGAGGAAGAATAATAGTATTGTATTTTGAAGCCAACAATCTATGGCCACTGGGAAATAAATGCTGTGTAATTGCTATTTATTTTATGTAGCTTTCATACAGAATATCATAATACCTTACAACTGTAAGATATATACACAGTAGAGGCTATGAAATCTTAGTAGAAAAATATTACTTGGAATGTGGTTTCAGATCTACTTTATTCAAAGAGGTGGAATTTTTCTCCTAATGCTTTATGGAGGCAGAAAGAAATCCAAAATCAGATCCCTCCTCTTTGCAAGCAATCTTACTGAAACTCCTCCAGGCAACCTAAGTGTGCAAGACACTCTAGATGGAAGTTTCTGTCTTCTAGTTGTCTGTAAGTTTCTTTGAAAAGAAACCCTTAAGCTGTCACCAAAAACCAAACCCAGGATACAGGAAGAATGAAAATTACAGGTGGCCTATAGGACAAAAAGACACCACCAAAACCAAACAACCTTGAAACCTTTACTTGTTTCTCAATTTCCTCATATGGTTGAGATCAGAAGTAACTAGACCAAAAGAAGTGCCCCTATCCTTTCCTCAGGTGGTAGCCAAAACTCTTTTCTTATGCTACCAATGGAGAGAAATAAGGGATGTCAATATATTAATGTGAAATTATGTCAAGACCAAATTCAGGAATTCCTCCTGTCAGTATATGAAATTAAGAGTGGAGTTAGGGACATGAGGACAGGGCCTCACTATGCTTATGCCAGCCTCAAGCATAAAGGAAAACAAGAGGACATTCAGAAGGGACTTACAAGAAGGGAGGGACACAGTTCTGCTATCAAAAATACAGAGAAATAATTGAAATGGAGGATTTGCATGGTGGGGACAGAAGCACTGAGGACATAAAATACAAAAACCACAACAGGTGTGACATAGACAATAACAAGAGTTGCAAACACAACGGTAAGGAAGGCCCCTTGTTAAATTCAACACACATAAGAACCCGTGTCTGAATGACATTGACCATCTCAAGATTCCTAATTGTAAAACATGACTTTGCTACAAGGGTTGGAAATTTTTGTTGAAGAAAGAGCTCTCTGGTCTGTTGAGCCTCTTGGCAGAAAGATTATGAGTTACTTCGAACTTCTGGCCTTCAAGTAACTTGCGTACCCAGGGAAGCCTTGAGAAGCTGGACATTCCTTCCACTGAGCAGCCTGATAGGCTTCAAAGCATATTTAACCATAAGTTGTGTTACTACAGAGTGGAAAATCCTAATCAGCTCTAGCCATCTGGGGAGACTGCAGTTATCATTAAGAATATGTGGGACACTCATACAAGAATTCTTTTCCCCTGCCTGCTGGACAAGCTCTCTCATATAGTTGATCTGCTCCAACTGCATGCTTTTGAAAAAAAGCTTGACTAAATGAATATTTTCAACTAGAGCTAAAGGCAAACACTCCACTGGAACTTTGCCCTAATCAATAGTAGCAATGTTCATGTCACATGAGAGTCAGAGGATAGAGTATGGTACTTACTGAAGTCAGCAAATAACCTAATTATACTTAGCCTGCTTGAAGAAGGAGACAAGAGAGGTCTGGTCCACCCACATATTAATGCAATCATCATTACCCTTATCCCTTGTTTGCTTTCTGCTTACACTGTAATAAAAATTTGTGCC
>WEIT01001046.1:21415-39882 GCA_013389985.1 Dryoscopus gambensis | reverse complement strand
GACTTTCAGGAATTCTGAATCGTGAAGAGGAAGGAAATGGTAAAATACTTACCTTTCAACAATTAATTTCTGTTGCCTCTTGGACCCTTTCCTTTTCCCAGGGGAGTACATAGTCCTCAGAAAAAGAAAATCCTATTAAATTCTGCCCATGTTTTTAATACAGAGGTAAGGAAAGTAGTTCCTTAATTATTCTGAAAGATCAACACAACGAATGAAATTCAACCTTGTTCAGAAAGCCCAGATAATCCTCAGATGTTGCTCAACCCCTTGTTAATCTCGCTGAGAAGAAACGGTCTTAAGCTATTTCTTATCTGAAGGGAAGAACTGGTTACAAATGGAAAGTGGTTGGACTCTCAAAATACAGATATAGATTTTCTCACCACACTAGCATATAAATACAGACTTTTCTTCAGATTGGAATGCTAGATTCCTGTGTACTAAAGGGAGAAGAGAAAGTCTCTGACTGGCAAACAGAACGTACTGGACAAACAGGACAGATTTACAAAAGAAAAAAAAAGAAAGTCAGTAGCAAACATCTGGGTGGTCAAGGAAAAGCAGCATTTTTGCAGATCTTCCAGATGAGGAAGAAGAGGCAAGGCAGAGGAAGAGAACAAGACAGAATGAGGAATGAGCACACAAAATCTGGCTCCATCCTACTCTCAAGACCTGGCTTGTTTGCTTTTAAAGAAAGTGGTTTAGGGGTGATTTTGGTGGTGCTGGGTAGACAGTTGAACTAGATGGTCTTGGAGGTCTCTTCCAATCTTGATGATTCTGTGAGTCTGTGAAGAGCAGCAGTTCTGGGTTACAGTACCGGCAGCTTAGGAGAGATAAAGCAGGACTCCACAGAGCTTGATAAGGCTGGTTACAAGAAATAAATCTTGGAAAGAAACCAATGACAAACTAGCATTTTAATGCTAAATTATATTGTTGTGTCCCTGAGGAAAAACTGATGCTTGGAGCTCTGCTTTCCACGGCAGTGTGTAAAAGTATATAATTTTAATTGCGGCTTCATTTATTTTTGTATGTATGAGAGTGCTGAAGCAGAAGTGGCCGCAAACAGTGCATATGGAAATCCATCCCTCAGGAATTTAAGGCATGTGTCAGAGTGTAGTTATTGGGGAGCTGCTCTGAGCAGAAGCTGGAGCAGATACCCAGCTTTCCCTGACATGAGACCCGTGAGCTGTAAAAAGACCACAACCCACACGGCTGCCTGAAAACAAACATGGGATTTGGAAGAGTAATGGCACCACCTAACAGTAGCCGTCAAAACAAGTTGCTCTGTCAAGAGTTGTTCCAAGAGCTTATATGNNTTATATGTCAGCACCTGGACTACGTATTTTCTGTATTTTTTTCCTTCTTTCAGAAAGGAAAACAGATAAATTTACAGATTCAGCCTTGACTTTGTCCCACAAAATCTCCCTCTCCCAGTGGGATGAGTTATAGAACCACAGAATCATTTAGATTGGAAAAGACCTCTAAGATCATGAAGTCCAGCCACAAAACCAGCACTGCCAAGCTCGCCACTAAACCATTTCCCTAGCACCACATCTACATGATTTTTGGACACTTCCAGGGATGGNAAGCTGTAGTAATGAGGAGACTGATGAAATCTGTGGGAGCTGTGAACTTTTCACCACTACAAAAACAAGTAATGATGCCTTGAAACTGACGGAGGGACTCCAAATTGTGAATCTCTCCTAGCTCATCCTCCTAGTTTTGATTGTGGAAATCTCACTGCCCTTTCCTTTGAACATCCAGAGGGACACAACCAGTGAGCCACAAACACACAAAAAAGGGCAGAAACCAATTATCCCGCTCCCCCTTAAGCCTAGTTTAAAGACCTCGCTACCAGCCCTGTTAATTCCTGGGCCATGATCCTTTTCTTCCTCTGGGTCAGGTGTACCCCATCCAACATGAGCAGGCCTGGTTCCGTGTAAGTGACCCTGTGGACAAAAACCCCCAAATTCCACCTATGGCATCAGCCTCTTGGCCATGTATTGGTCTGTTGAGTTTTCATATTCCTTTTAGCATTTTCCCCTAGTATTGAAGGAATCAAGGAGAATACTACCTGTACACTTACTTCTTTAACTAAATGCCCCAGTGCTCTGAAGTCCCTTTAGATTACCCTTTGACTTCTTCCTTCAATCTCATCCCTACCCACCCAGAATACTACTAGAGGATAGTCAGAAGGCCACACCAAATCAGGCAGCTTCCGGGCTACATCCCTTACCCAGGCCCAGGGAGGCAGCAGCTTTTCAGAGCACAGTGCATGTAACAGCTTGCTCTCCAAAGTACCATGATCCAAGAGGATGAATGGATTATTTTTCTGGGCACCAGTGAAAAAACAACAGGAAGATATTTACAGCCTTTGAGGGGTACACCATACTAAATATGCTTGAGTACCTCTAAATCAGGCCAGATGCATAAAGAGCATTCAAAAATGAACCACCACAGGAGTTCCCAGAGAAGGTGCCCATAGAGGTGGTCTTTCTTTTCCGTACTAGCTAGTAATTACCGCTAATAATGGTCTTTAGAGCTAATAACTGGGAGATGTGGATTCTAAATCCTCCTTGGACCAAGTGGACAAGTATTCCTATTTTTCAAATTCAAGCCAGCAAGTTTTTGGGTGCATTTTGAACAGGTTTCTTTCTAGCCTCCGCAGTGAAGCAAGAGCCCTGCATGGTAGGGTTTTCATAACTTATTAAGCCATAAAGAGAAAAACAGACACACACATTCATATCATAAAGCAAGAAGGCAGCTGATCACCTAATAATGAGAAGCTGCCCTGAATTCACCAAAGAAAGAGGATTTCTTGTGCAAAGAGTGACCACAGAATAGTTGTCTACTGCCTCTCCTCACACAGGAACTATCAAAGCAAACAGGATGCAGGTTCACAATTAGTGAAAGGAGGCTTTTTTCCCTAGTCAATATGTAGTTAAGGCAGGGATCTTTTTGCTGCTAAAAGTTGTGATAAAGGTCCAAAGAGCAGCTTGAAAAGATGACGGAAGGGAAAAAAAATTCCTCCAATGACTATTGCACACAACATCACCACACCTGGTGGTGGTTCAAGAAATCCCAGAGCTGCAAATTTTTGGAGGCTGGGTAAGTATTTTGTGAAAGCATTGTAATAGGCTTGACCTTTTCTTAAGCTCTCCCTAGTGTTCTGCCTCCGTTATTGTTGCCAAAGGATGCTGAGCAGGCAGGACCTTTGGTCATATAGTATCAAACTTGGGTTACAGCCTGAAGTTTTGACAAAACCATAAGGAGCACTGGGGACAGCAAACTGTGTGCCCGGCTTGGATATGAAGATTGAGAAACAGACAATCAGGGCTGAAGAGATTTGTTTAAAACTATTTGTGACAGACAATTTCTACCACTCTTGCCTCTTTATACTCAGCCTTCCAGTATTATCTATTACAGAACTTCCATAAACTGACAGTACTCTGTATCAAGTAAAATGATCTTTCATTTTCTGTTTGTATTTTCTAGCCCTTGAGTCTTTCCAAGACTTTTTGACACCCTATCTTCAGCAAGCCCGTCAGATCTGGGCTTGGTTGGTCGGAGCAGCTGTGTTTGGAGGTGTTGTTACTGCTGTGCTCACAAAGCACATCAGGGCCTGCTGGAAGAAAAAAGGAGGAACTTCTTCAGAGATACAACCCTTGCTCATAGAAAGTGAAGATTACAACAATATAACTTATCAGTCCAATTTCTAGAGGCCTCCAGTAACTCAGTCATGTTACTAAGGCGGTATTCAAGCATGCAGTGTTTGATTGATGTTTACAAATACCTTGTTGAGGTGTGCTGCAGAAGCAGGATGGGCAGTCTCTTCAAGTTTCTTGTAACGTCCAGTGTTGTAGCATCTTATCAGATCCAACATAAGCTACCATGCCACCCAAAGAATATTGTGTATTTCTTATGCTTGATTAAATAATGCTCCTATGAAATCAGACTGGCTTGTGTGTTGGTGGATTTAATGTATAATTCTCTTTTATTTGCTCTTTCAAAACTGTAGGGTCCAATGCTGCAGCCCAAGATAAGGACAGGAAGAGATCATTCACCAAATACTGTTATGAGCAAAACAGGCTTGATTTGAAGAAATTAGCTTAATTTTAATTTCCTGACAATCAAAAGTCAGAATAGGATAATGAGAAATATTTTTTTTTAAAAAATACTCCTTCCCTAAACCCTCCCTTTTTCCCAGGCTCAAATCCAGATTTTTCTACATTCTCCATACCAGCAGCACAGGAGGATAGGGAATGGGGCTTTTATAGCTAAGATATAAAAACTCATTCAATCTATGGAGGGAGAGTGAAAATCCAAGGGAATTTTCACTATAAACTCCCAGGGGCTTCCCAGGAAGAATCTTCTGTTGGAGTCTGGAGCTGGTACACTTCTGGGGTTCCCAGTCCTGGAGTAAGAACATGACAGGAATATATTGGAATTGTGTAGCTTAAAAGTCCCAAATGTGCAGCTTTGAGACAGTCTGAATGGCTGTATCAGTCTGGGACAGACTGGCAGAGCTGTGACCCCTGGTTGGGTGCTTGCCCCGACAGAAAGGCCACTCCTGTGTTTCATTAGAAGTTTGTTGAAAAAAAAGCCATTATGTGAAATACCTCAGTGTCGGTAAAGCAATGTCATGCTTTGAAAAGTTGTTCTGATAGAAAAATCCTAACTGTATTAAGCAAGTTTATTTCAGTCTTTTCAGTATTCCAATGGTGACGGCATTTCATTTTCACACTGAGCAAGGTAATTTTTACCGGAAAAATTGCGACCTGCAAAGGACATGGCCAACAAGTCATTTCTGATTCAACTCTTCAGTTGTTCATGTCTTCTCCACAGATAACCAGTGTTCCCTGGGCTTCCCTCCTCCGGCCATGGCAAATCACCATGTGTGAAAGGATCAAAGTGAAGATTGGACTCATCAGCTCTTCTAAATCCCACTTTTTGGCAGCTCTTGATCATCCCTTCTTCCTCAAGATCATGGAATGCATAATTTATACTTGTGACCAAACTCATGACCTATTAGTGAAAGTCTGTTTATGCTCTGCTCAGATCATTTATCAATTCACAGGCAGGCTTTCTACTTTCCCTTTTCTTCAGTGGAGGATCTAACAGCCCATTTTCTTCCCCTGGAAGTGTCATCACTGAGAACTCAAACTAGGTCTAACTGATGAAAGAGAATTTTTATCTGTTTCATATTTGTAGGTATATCCCCAAGCAATTTTCCCACTCACCATCTGACCTGGAGACCACATCTGCTTTGAGAGAGAACAAAGAACACAGGCCTGTTTCCAAGTCAGAGTGGTCTGTGGCCAGGAATAGATAGCAGAGTGTATATTAATCTTAGTAACTAGGACAGAATTAACACAAGCAACACCTGCTGGCTCTCTCCATCGCTGTGATGTTTCTGCTCAGACCAGTGGCCTGATGCCAGCTGGGAGTCAAACCTCTTCAGAGGTGTATCTGACTCGGAGCACATGGAAACCCATATGCTTCTCTTTTCCGAGCAAAGCTGTTTAGGTGCCTTCAGTGTGGCAAGCAAACACCGCTGCCAGCTGCGGACTGTTGGCATCAACCTTAAAGCAACTGTTTTGGGACAGGAGGAGTTGTCCTGCTGGCATGCCTGTGGCCTTTTGCGGACCCTGCATGTTAGCTTGGACCAGCCACCTAAGCTTTGGATGGGTCAGAAAGAGGGAGAGGCTTCATTTAGCACCATTGCACTAAATGTTTTCTTGGCCACCAGCACTGCCAAGAGATTTTGTGCTTTCTCGTCTGCAAGCCACAAATGCCATGGCACATTCTTTTTCTTCTCAGGGTCATGTTTAGGGTTGTGTTTACTCCTGTGCTCAGACATACATAAAATAAATGTTGAAGGACCTCTTTTCCTCATAAATGCTTCCCTGAGATGGAAGCTGGAGCTGCATTTCTTTTTAAATTGGGAATGAGGTAATGCCACGAGGCTGTGCTTGCTGTGTGATCTCACTGAATCAGAATGGTCAGAGTTTAAACAAAACCCTGCCTTTACCTTTTCCTCTGTCTGGACAAGGTATCTTGAAACAAGAAACTTCCCATTGCCATTAGGCAGCTGGCTCAGGCTTGGGGAGTTTATCCTGATGGGATCAATGCTTAAAAAAGGGCAAGTTGGTGCTTGAAAATCTAGGTTGTGTGTACATACACCATGCAACCATATAAATCTTCACCCAGTGGGCATTGAGGTTAGACTTGTACAAAAGTACTTATTAGATGAGGAGCCCACCAGTTTAAACATCCAGAGAAGTATTTGCAGCATCAGCACCATGTTGTTCCACATAATGAAAACGGTTAAGAAATCTAGAGGATAACTAATAGCTTCATTATAAGGTACTCAGCTTTGCATGTCTCTGGCCTTTGCAAGAGACTGTTACCTCTGTCAAGTTTTCCATTTTCTAGCTTGGTCTCTTACTTCCTCAGACTGTTAAGAGTCACATTTAGTCAAGGCAAGACAATGAACAGCTGTCAGTCTTTTTCATTCTGTTCTCCTTCCGACATTTTACCCAAATTCGTATTTTTAGCACCTGGCCTCTCCATTGAGTTAAATCTGTAATTCACCATCTGTGTACATGCATGTGTATGGATGCAAGTAATTTTGAATCAGTATCCATAGTGAGCTGAAAATTGGCAGCAATGAGACCTTGTCATTAATTTTTTTATAATAAGCTCTGAATTAGATATGAAATAGCTCTTATAGCTACAGAAAATCAACGTATTTCTGCATATCCGTCTTCCACCCACTAGGCTTTCTGATGTCCCATTTTATAAATGGACACTTCCGAAGAAGTCTGTCCATTACCTCTTTCTCTTGAGGGCATCAGTTATGCAGAATGATGCAAAAAGTTCTAGATATCTGATTGATTAATAAAATATGTAGAAAAACAACTACTTTCCCACAAACAGAAAAAAAAATTCTCTTTGAAACAAGAATTTGGCAGCGAACATTAATTCTGGACCCTCACTGTACCTTAGCACTTCAGATCATGCATCTTTGTGAAACTTGATTCCCTCTCCTATCACCCCAGACTGCACTGTCTTATCTGACCAGAAAAGGGATCCCTGGGGCCTCAGTGATGGGATTGTCCCACAGTTTTGAAGCCGGTATAGTGGTGGTGATGACAGGCATGGTAGTGTATGTACAGGAGTGTGTCATACAGATTTTAAAGGAACTTGGGTGTATAAAAGCCTCCCTGCTTCTCTTCACTGTTTTCTAGTAAAAGAAACCTTCTCACGCAACAATAAAATAATAAGCAAATAAGGCATTTTCAGGTCAATTACATATTGCTGACAAATTGTCACACATTTTCCTGTAATTAAAACAATGTTAAAATACTTCTGTTTTGAATTTGCTTCTGGTTTCTTGAAAAAACTGATGTACAACCATTTCGATGCACTAGGTTTTCAAACTGGTGTACATCCTTCCAAGCACTTTTGACAGCAATGCCATAAATATAAATAGAGTAGTCTGCAGAGCCTCTTAACTCTTAGAGCAGAGCCATGAGCAAGGCTTTCCTTGCCTTGCAGACCAGTACAGCCTTCAGTGTAATCAGGTTTTGTTTTTCCTCACCAGTGACCAGTGACAGGAAATTTTCTACAGCATTGTCTTTACTCACCTTCATTCCTTTGTGCAACCTATTACAAATAGTCTATACATACCACAGAAGAAAATATATTTCTGGAAGAAGTGCTAAAAGGTTAAGTTCCTCGCACATGACCCCTTCATGCAATAGCACTATAAAAAAGTGCTGGCTATTTTGTCACAGAGCTGAAAGTATCAGGAAGATGTATTAAGAACCTGAAGGCCTGGACCATTTTCTCATAAATTTATGGGGGATTGGCAGGGTGGTGCTCTGTTAAATTTACTATGGACTGATTACATTGTCAGATGACCTGTATGAAATATACGCACAGTTAACAGCTTGAAAAATACCAAATTATCAAAATAACAGTATTTGTATACAGAAATATTTAATGGTGCAATTATGAGAAAATTTTATTTTTGTTTTTAAATTGAAGTACCACACACATCCCAGAATAACAGAGCTACTACAGTCATTAGCTGATAGCAAAATACATATAATCATGGCAAAAATACAAATACTGAAATAACCGTATACTTACTATAGTAGTAAAAGTAGTACAACATGTGTGCATATGTGTGTAGAGAGGCACTCTAAGGATGCTTTTTCCAGTTCCCCTTTCATCTGGATGATGTTACCCTCATTTATAACAAGGGCAAGTGAATGTAAGATTTCTCAAGTCAGAACATCAGCAATTTGTTTTAAATTTCATCTTGTCAGTTAATGCCAGTGACCACTGATGACCACTAGAGCCAGTGACCACAGACTACTAGAGAATTTAGGCTTCATGTCCTCTTTTACACCACCATGGACTTGAGACGCTCCTTTGAAATTAATTTTTATCTTTTAATTTTATAGTCTGTGGTCTCAATTATTTAATCCAGAGGGCTGACTTTCAAAGCATCAAATTCCTATTAATATTCAGGGAGAATCAGGCTTTTAACAAGTCTCATCTGAGAGAAGAAATGAAAACCAGGCTCTTCTGTCTTCCTCACAGCTATTTCAGAAAATCAGCTCACTTCTAGTCAGAAAGACTTTTCCCTTTTAGTGAAACAAACATGCTCAAGTCCAAAAGTCTAGACAGCAGGTCTTAAAAATGGTGGCCTTTTGTCTCATCCTGGGAGCCATGGCACTCTAGAACACCAAACAGGGATGTCTGCACGGAGGCTGTCACTTCAGAAATTGTGTTTAGCAGTCTGGGCAGACGACAGATTGGGAAATCTCTGCAGTCATCCTAATTAAGGTGACATTCTCCTTCAAGAAGGCATGCTACTGTAAAAAATTACAGGAAGGCTTGTTTGCAAAATTAATCTGTGGAAAGATCAGAAACTTTGGCCTAAAAAAATTAATTTTTATGAAAACCAGAAGAACAGTTTTGGGGAGGAAGATGAGCTGTAGGTTGCTCAGACCATCAGTCATCAATCCACAATGCACAATTTCAGATTAAAAAGCACTGTTGTTAAGCTAGTCTAATGCTTATGCACATCCTAACAAGAAATCAGAAAGAAAAATGATAAATCATGAAGCCATTTAATTCATAGAAATTGAATTTGGGAGGAGTAGGAAAAGGCAAATGGATGAGAAATGCAGATTATTTGAAGTCATTTTGCTTATAAAAAAATGATGATGGGTTTTCAGGAAAAACAATCCAAGTTGTTCCATGGTTTACAAAATTATTCCAATGTGCCACTCCTCAGCCCTCCTGTAACATCCACATGCTTGCAATGTGCTTTAGGGCACATTTAAGCCAAAGCATCAGGTTCCCTGCAGTGAACAACGTTGTGACTGGATTGCACAGCTGCTCCCCAGCTTTCAGAGGCTGGTTGGTCCAGTAAGGGGGTACTTACCCTTTTTTCCCCAGTATTCAGAATCAGGAACAGGTAAGGAATCACCTGTGTGCACTCCTCAGATGGTTTCAATTTTTCAAGTGTTCAAATAGTTTTTTCAAATGGTTCTTCAGCTGAGATAATTTAGGACAGGGGAGCCAGTTTATATCTAATCAGCACCCACAATTACAGCCCATATCACACTCTGTCCTCCAAATAAACAAGTATGTTCCCTGTAACACCAATGGAGGGGAAAAAGAGCTTTTGAAATGATTTTGTATCCTGAAAATGCAAAACTCCAAGTCAGGTGTATCAGATCTCCCTGGAGGTCTTTGAAGGTTTTCATCTCTCCCCCCTGATGATGTGAGAAGGGTGTTCATTTACTTTAGGAGGTTTGGTCCAGTAAACAACTGAGACTCATGCGAGGTTGGTGCTCAGGTCAGGCAGACAGCTGCTGCTGAGCCCACAGCTGCTCATTTTCTCTCTAGAAAACCTCACAGACTACTGTGAGCAGTCTTTGCCTACTATTGCCCATCCTTCTGCTCACCTCGTTATCAAGAATTTGTCATGATCCATGAGGCCCATGTAGTGCTGAAGCGGGGAGAAGGAAGCAGTTTTTCTCTTCCATCAGGAAAACAGCAGACTGCAATACTTTGTTTGTTGCTCACTATAAGGAGACTTTATTATTTGCATCAGCATTTTCAGCCAGGTTTTGTTAAAAAAAAAAAAATTTTGTGTTCTCCTTTCCATAATCTTCTTGCATGAACAATGAGATTTCTCCCTTGATCAAATGCATTTGTGAAATATATAGTTTCCCATAAAAACTCTCCAAATATCAGACAGAAAATCAAAGCTCAAGCCAAAACACATTTTGCCAAACCTCATTACTTGGCCAGGGAAAGGTGAGTGGGAAAGGACATTCCTCTTAATGAAAAACAGGATCATAATTTTTGAAAATATAAATTTTTTTCCTCTGATAATTCTGCCCTGCCTGCCACTGACCCTGCATTTAGTATAAATAAACACAGTTTTTGCAGTTGCACAGATCAGGAACTTCTCTAGAATGGACCTGTTAGCTTCCGCCATTGAATTTTTAATTTAACAACTGAAAATTAATTTGAAGGAATATACAGGGTTTTGTTGTTTTTTTTTTTTTTTTTAAATCTTGCTGCAGTTAAAACTCCTCATTCTGGAAGGATGGTACCTTTTCCCATCACTGTATCAACACCACTCTGGAATGAGAAAGTAAAAAATACAACCCTGAGATCAATATATGCAGTTTAACTACTTACTTCTCAAAAAAAAATTACACAGACCTTTTAACAATTCTGAAAAATCTCAGAGAAGCCTGCATAATTGTATTAATCTATCTCTGATGTTTAGTTTTGCTATAAAAATGCACAACCCTGCCAAATGCAGAAACGATGAAGTGGACAGCCACCAGAACATTCAACATGCAAGGGGGTGCTTTAGTCTGCAGTGCACCCAGCATACCCCAAAACACATTACTGGGAAGTCAATTATCAGTTTTAAACCAGTTGTTGCAGATTTGCTGCAGAATCTGCAGTGTCTTGAAGACAATAATAAAATAGCAGCTCTCAGATTAATATCTATCAAAAGCAGCATGGTGTGAGCACACTCTGAAATACTTCACCCGAACAAGCAGTCTAAAGCAAGTGCCCAGAGCACGTTTCAATGTCAGGCACAGGTGCGAAGGATTTCTGCACGCTTCTGATACGGGAAGGAACTTTCCTCATCACCTGATTTGGATGGGTTAGGGTCAGGCAGATGCTGCTGTCTCCTTCTACTGCGCTCTAAACAAAGACAGAGTGTAGGGGAGTGATATTCTAAATTCCAGCATGTGAGATGATGAGGATGAGGCAATGTATTCTGCGTCTGAGATGGTCTCACAGCCACAGATACACAGGAGCAATCATGCGCCTCACGTTCTAAGGCAGAAAATGACTCTGGGTGGCTGAACAACGGTGCCCGGTATAATTCTGGTACTTCAGGTATCCTACCCAGCTTCCTGCTGTCATGCCAGAGGAGCCTGGCTGCTGCACATATCTGTGGACCTGTGTGGATGTTTCAGCAAGTTTAGGGCATCATAAAGAGTATCAGAGCCTCTGCTAAGGAGTGAAATCCCAGCCTCCCCTACCAGCAGGAATACACACGCACATATGCACATACACAATGCTTCCACAATTAAGGCAGTACATCATTAATTGAAATCAGGTCACAAACGGCAACTCAACCATGTTTTGCTCAGTCTTGGAATGGCTGTTTATTCCAAAGTCATGAAGCTTCCTGTAAAGTAAATATCTTTAGAGTACAGTGCCATAATTACATGATGTATAAACGTATGGTGCTTTGTCAAATACAATAAGAGACATAAAATCACATTAAGATGATCTGCTAATATAACAGAATGTAAAAGTAACATCTGAACAGCAAAAGAACTCAGCAGCCAATACTTTAGTTGTCAGGACTGACATTAGGCTAAGATGGCTAATTCAGACGAGTATTTTGGGAAAGAAGCTTCCTTTCCATACTGCAATCAGGATTTTGTATTTTAACTAAACAAATTTGAAATGAAGGACTATTTGCCAGACAAATCCAAACTCTCTTCCAGTACGACTGTTCCCATTTTACTGGTAGGTAAAAAGAAGATGGGATTTTAGAAAGAAACTTAATGCAGTTGGGTATAAAAACCTCAGTGAACTTGAATTCTTCATGTTACACTGAAAATCCTACGCAGAGTGACTTGCTTGTAGGGGAACTCTGTAAGAACATGGGATAAAGCTCAAGAGTTCTTCCCTGAGCCCTTTTTTTAGCCAATGGATTTCATCTACCCTCACAACACTCTGCAACTAAGAAAGGGACACTGTGGGAAAAGAGTTCTGCATATGACTCATGAAAAAGAAAAGAATAAATAAACCCCCAAGAACTCATGAAAATGGGAAAATAAAACCCCAGGGTTTTTTTAATGATCAGTTTTCTAGCTCTGCCTTATTATAGAGATAATTGGTAAAAATTTTCTTTCATTTTAGTGGAACAAACAGAGTCAGAAAGCTTATTGCTTACTCTTTGAAGGTTTATGAGGCACGCAGGTACAAAAGCAACCTATTTAAGTCCTTCCAGTCGGTGAATCACAGTTCCTCTGTTGTGCTGGGGGGCAGCAAGCTGAGGCTACAAAATAGGCTGTTTTCTATGACAAGAGTATGACTTGTCATAGACACGAACCCACTAAGTACTATTCTTTTTCTTAAAGTCAAGCTTGGGTGTAAAACTTAAAAATGAAAGTTCAGGACCAAATTTTGCTTTCTGTTCCACTTGGATACAGAGCAGACATTTCTCTTCAAAGAATTGTACCACATCCTGATCTACAAAAACATAAGAATGGATTGAAATTACATTAATATAAACAGGCACCTCTGAAAAGAACACTGAGTACTCAAAATTGTGGACATTTATGCAAATTCTTTCCAAAATGGTTATCTTGCACATTGTACAGAGATATGAAAAGTAAATGTCGCCTTCATTTTTAATAAATTATTTTTATTTCACCTCTAGTGGAAAAGATACATAATTACAGAATTGGAAATTCAGAACAAATTTTCTGGTCCTTTCTTTTGGGACAGGAAAGAGTAAGGGAAGAATGTGGTCAGAAGTGAAAAAGGCAAGACCCACAGCTACAGAAAAGACATTAAGTTTTCTATCACATTATACATGCTGTTAAATAACTACTTCCAGGACTCACTTCTTAAAAGAAAAATTTGAAAGCTGACATTAGCTTCTTGCTTTTTCCAAATTTTACGGATGGCAAGAATTTTCTTTGTGGCCCACATCTTCCTTCCTGAGACTGGATTTTAATAATTTGACTAGTGGGATAACAGCCTTTTCAGGATACTCACGCTTGCACCAGTGGCTCCAGTTCCTGTTTGTTTACCACATCAAACTCTCACATGGCTTTTGAGTCCCAAATAACTACCCAAAGTAAGACAAAAATGGATAATGTCTTCTTCACAGCAACCCAAGTCTAGACCTGCTACAGACATTGCCTTGAAGGTTCAGATGACAGTGTACACATGATCCTGGAGAGATGCCTTGCTTTAAAAGGAAGATACTGAATTGATGAAGCTCAGACTGTGGTACTGCTGTTTAGCTTGAACTGTACTTTTTCACTAATGAGGGTTGGAAAGAAAAAAAAAAAACCAAACAAAACCAAAGAATGTTTTGCTGTTAGAAAATAAGTGGTTTTTTCGAGCTAGTTTCCACTCTTCTTCTAAGCATCTTGGAAGAACTCTTTTAAAACAGACATGTTTTGGACATACAAGCATTTTTGACGTAAAAAAGATATTTGGGATTTTTTTTGTTTGGTTGGTTCTGAAAATGAAATTAGATTTACATAAAACAATGTAAAATCATAGATCTTGAAAGAAACAGCCCATATACACATTATGGAACTAATATAGCTGGGCCATTCAAAATACTTTTTTGGACATCAGTTTGAGGGACGATATCCCAATTACGACTTTTCTTCTCAACTACCACAGACCAAGAGAACCATTTCTTACCCAAACGTGTCTCATCAAATTTGAGAGGTCAAATCATCAAATGATCAGAAGGAACACAGGGAGAGAAAAACTCAGTGGAACTAAGGGTTTCACAACCTGGCAATTTAGACTAAGGGTACCTGTTTCAGAAAAAGCCCAGAGCTTCATCAATATATGAAGCCTGGAAGAGGGTCCTGGTCACATCTGAATCTAAGTGAAAGCTCTGCCCTTCTGCACTCACAGCAGCATCAGGGCCTCTCTCTCAAAGATGCAGAGTTGAACATATGTGTTGGGAGTTGTCTGCTTAACAGCATAATACTTCTTCCTTCCCTTTTATAAACAATGAGCTCTCAAGCTCCCAGAGGCAAAGAAACCAGGTGAGGAAATATTTAATCAGTGAAAGAAGGAAATCATATGCAGTTGATAGTAGGGGCTGTATGAAAATAGCAAACGTAATTGAAATAAAGAAACCCTTTCCATCACTGCTCAGTGTCCTGAAATGCCTTTGTGTGAAAGCAGAAGCATGACTTAATTTCAGTGGTAGCCACAAGTGGTCTGACTTTCACAAAACCAAATCCCCAATTCTTTCAGAAGATGACATAATCTTTGCTATGATGAGTTTTCCCATTTTCTACATAGCTGCCTTTGTAGCACTGCCCCTCCTCTCATTGCCAAAAGCATCTCCAGCATTGGGATGCTGCACTCCTCATTTCCCTGAAGCTAATCAAAGAGATTACAAGAGCCCCATTGGATATGTACACCAGGAGCATTTTAAAGGTTGATGTATGCTGCAATTAAAACTGAGGCCCTCTGCATTTCCCAAAGTGGCATTTTCCTGAGTTATGGGAAACAGAGGGTGGAAGAAGCCTCTTGTGCTATGAAGGGAGGAAGAGCCCAAAAGAAGGACTATGGGACACATGGGTGATGATGTATCCAGTGATCCAAAGATTCAAACACACCTCTAGATGAAGGCTGAGGTCGTACGCAGAGAGGAAGAGATGGATCTGAAAGCTCAGCTTCCTCTAATCTTCCATGGTGACAGAGCAGATCAAGATGAATGAAGCACAAATGCATCCAGCTCCAACAGACAATGATATTGCACTATCAGGTGGAGATCCGTTGTCAAGTTCCATCTCAGCCACATTTTTAAGCTTTGGGGCATTATGTTTTCGTCAAAAAGTGTGCATCAAACAGTTACTACAGCTTAAGCAGTCAAAAAGAATAATGTCATAGGTGCATCTTCACATTCATAGCAAATATTTTTTAACAGTTAAATATGTTGCTCTGATACAGCAAAAGCAAAATACAGCACTTGTGCCTTCTCTGCTGAGATTTTGCCATTTATTCCTGATGAACACTACTGCAAACACGGGCAGAGTTTATTCAGTTATGGGTGGAAGCTGGCATTCATCATCTTCATCTGTTCTAGCCAGTACATGCTTTCAAGCATCTAACACCTAATGAGGTACAATAACATAACCTGCCTCCCTGGCCCTAGCAATATGCTTCTACAAAGCTAGAGAAATACCCAGGGTATGTCCATACCTTCAGCTAACCATAGAACTGTGACTATACTCAAAGGTCAGACCAGCTCATTGCCTACACAATTCACCCTCAGGTATGACAGCTCTGAGCTCCAAGCTTGAAAGTACACACTGGAGGCTCGTTCAGGTATGTCTAAACCACCTTTCATCCTACCCTGCAGACTCAGTCCAAGAGCCTCTGACTCTCCCTTTGCCAAAGCATGCCTAGGACTGGCTCTGACTCATGGTTCATAGAGGGGATAGCCAGCAACCTGGCCTACTTCTGACTGCAGATCACGTATCACTGATGTGTTCTCCTTAAAACAGTTACCCAGAATCACAGAATACTCTGAGTTGGAAGGGACCCACAAGGATCACCATTTAAGTGAATGGGCCATACCAGGATTGAACCCACAACCTTGACCTTGCCTCTTCCCAGCAGCTTGCAGAGCTGCTGTGCAGCATTCCTAACCAGGCTGCGCTGAGTGCAGCTTGGGACACAGTCCACTCTATATGCTCTCTGTTATTTTGCATTTCTCTCAGACTATTAGAGGGAGAAGCAAAAGCTCAGAGGCATTATTTATTCAATTTGGAAGCCACCCGTTATCCCTGTTACACTTCTAACATGCAAACACCCTGACACAGCACCAGGAGGGAATCCGTTATCCCTGAAAAAGAAATGGCATGCTCTCTTGAAATCAAAATATGTGCCCTGCTGTCGATGAATATATTCTTGGTTACAGCACAAGGAGGAAGTTTTCGCTTTTCCTCCCCCACTTCTCATCCAAATTTCTTCGCCAGGGTTGCAGAGTATGAAATGAGCAACGTGACCTTGCAATGACAGAATTTTAATGAGTGACTGGTGCACCAAAAGCGATGCAGCAGCGTCTCCCTGCTCAGCGTTGCTATGTACACTAGACATTTATGTAACACTGCTTCTCATCCTCAAGGCTCTCCTTTCCTAGGGTCAGCAGCAACAAACACAAAATTTATTTAGCAAACTGTCAAAGGTACTTACAGCTGACACAGAGAACTCTACACTCCAGTATTTTGGTGAAAAGGAGTTAACAGGTAAAGCTATTTTACAATTCCACAGCTGCAGAACAGAAGTAGATATTTTTTAGAAATAAGTTAACTTGAAAGAGAAAGGGTTTATTTCAAAGAAATTGCTTATTTCCAGGGTGTTTGCTAAAATATACTAGCTTTCTTCTGGGCTTTAGCACCGAGTTCTGCATGGAAATGCAATGTCTTTGCATATATTAGCTCTCAACCCCCAGGGAGACTGTATCCACATCAGGAAATGGGGTTTGCTCCTAATTTCTAAAACTGAGAAGCTAAGAAGAATGTCCTGTCCTTCCCCTTGGCTCCCGGGTACAAAATATTTTACCCTTTTTATTGCTGTCATGCATCATCCTCTCCTGCCCTCCTTGGGTTGCTCCTCAGTTGACAGCAATCTACTTGGAGCTTCAGGACCAGCCTTCCCTCTCATCCAACGGCTCTGTAACTGGGACAAGTGGCTTTTTTCAGTTTTCCCTCTGTGCCCATGTAATAATGGGACAGATCCACTGCTCTTAGTACAGATCCAGCACCTGCCTCTTACAAATAGGATCCCTCTAGAGAATATAACACTTCAGGCACAGCAAACCTCGAGGATCCACTGCAAGTTTGGAGATATTCGTAACATCAGAGGAAGTGCACAGCATTCCCTGGCAGCAGAACGGATCCCATCCCTCTTACAACATGGGTGATACAATTAGCAGGATACTAAACCTTCACATATCCTCATCCAGCCCTTTAAGGAGAAGCATTGCTCAAAACCTTTGTGTCAGAGCATTCATTATAAATGTCAGTCCAGCAGAGCACTCAGGGTTTTTAATCTTAAAAGATGCTAATTAATTTACTATGCCTACAAAGTAAATTTCAGAGTTTCTAGGATTTACTATGCTTAGTACAGGCACTAAAATACCAGGCTCTTTATGGGAAAGAAGAGTCTCATTTCAGCTCCATACACTTTGCCAGTGCATCACTGTAGTTGCCTTAATGAAACACACCAGCAGCAGAAACAATGCAAATCCCAAATCACTGTTCACAGTTGAGTCATCAGCTACATAACATATATATCCCTGAAAAATATACATTCACAGCAGAAAAACTCAGCTCAGCACAGGCACCAATGGCATTTTGATTAAACCTTGTTGTTAAATCCTCTTTGCTAAAACAATAAAAACTGGTTTAAATTGTGAGGGATGGAAAATCGGCAGAAAAACTGGATGCATAATCCAGAGAAGAGCAGATCCACCTTGCTTTTTATCAGACTGCTGAGTTTATGAAATGACTGCCAGGCTGAAGTGAAAATTAATCTCCCTAGCAGCCCTTTTATTTTTCAAAAAAGTAAACATTGCATTCTAATAACTATGCCTCTTCTCTGACTTCCAGTCCTTGAACTGCTATAGGCAATGACTCTTGTCTCCTGTCTGCTTTCCCTAAGCCATGTCTTGCAGTTTGAAACTATAACCTGGTGCATTAAATGTGGAGTAGAGGTTTTCATCTTAGGCTGCTGTTCTCCAAGTCCTACCAAACCATTACTTCTCTGCTCTGTTAGGCTGGTACAGCTGAATTACTGTTCCCAGCATGGCTGGTCTGCTCCTTGCATTATCTGCCCTCTCTCAGCCAGCTCCAAGTCTCTTTCCCACCTATGTGCTAGAGGCACTAGCAGCAATTGGGCAGCTCCTGCACTTGCACTGGCTGTAAAGAGTGCTCACGGGTTGCTCCATGCTTAGACAGTGCATGGGTGCTAATATATGCAGCACTTCTCTCACCTGCAAGACACATCTGCTAACAAGATGGGTAAAGATCTGCAATCAAAGGAAACAACAGCGATTCAGAGCTGAGTGAGCAAGCCAGAGATGCAGTGGAAACTGAAATAATAGGAATCACAGAACCATAGTCATA
>WEIT01001046.1:11303-21403 GCA_013389985.1 Dryoscopus gambensis | reverse complement strand
CTTCTTTGGACAACCTGTTCCAGTGCCTCACCACTCTCACAATAGAGAACTCCTTCCCAATATCAAATCTAAACCTGCCCTCTTCCAGTTTAAATACATTACCCTTCTTCTATCATTACATACCCTTGTAATAAGGATGTGTGCAGTGCTTTCATACACATCTTCACAACAGGCTTGTGTAGGCAGGAGTCTCCAGAGGGAGGGTTTATCTGTTTTTCCTTTACAGCAACTGTTGTTGTGGCAAAACAATCAGCATTTTTCAGAAAAATGGATTTGATTTAAACTTTCTACCCTAAGCAGCACAGTCATCTGCTAGGTGTCTTCTCCCAGACCAGGTTGTTTGCTGTGATCTCTCACACTGCTTTCAGTCCTGTCTTGTAAAAGAGCAGAAAAAAGACCAAGGAAGAACTCACATGCTAGCAGTAGTACCACATACTGGAACAGGGAAGTGTTGCTCCAAACTCAGGGCTGGAATAATCATTGTGAAGGGACAGACTGTTCTGCAGACTTCAGCCCTGAAGGTCACTCCCCACCAGGCCTTCCCACACAACATCAGGGCTCATCTCTGATGTTCTTTGTTGTGGCAGTGGGCATTTACTCACAAAAGTAATCTCAGTGATGTGGGAAGAGGTCTTGGGTACATCTGATTAATCCTGCTGTTAGCTGTGTAAAGCCCTGAGTCCCACACTGCTGCACTGCCACAAAAGGGCTGGATTCTTGTTGCAGGGAAAGGGCTTGGTTTCCCACCATGGTATGGAAATATTCCTGGTCTAAAAAAAGAGTCCTGAAACAATTCTGATGAATAAAATACAAAGATGCTGCTGAGCGAACACTGAGAGGTCTGCAGCTTTGTGAAAGACTGAGTGAAAACTGGGAGAATACAGGGTGGGATCCTTCCCCTGCCAGCAGGACACTTATGACAGACTCACAGGACACAGTTTAAAGTGCAAAGTGATGCTCAATTACGTAAATCCAGTTGATCTGCAAATGTGGAATTCAGTGCTGTCAGCCTTCACTTACTTGTCTGGCACTGAGTTATATTTTTACATACACTCGACTTACAGATATAAAAGCAATGGAGTCTAAAAGAGGGCTTGACTCCTTTTTGCAGGCTGGAGACACACTCAGAAAGAGCAATGACAACACAGCCTGTAGAAAGATTGTATTTATCACAATATCTGCCACTCCTGAAGCCAAGTCACAGTCACTCAACAGCCCTTAAACCTTTTGCATCTCTTACAGAAGCATAGCTCAAGGAAAAAGAAAAAGCAGCTGAAGCTATTAGACTTTCCCCAAACTCTTCCTCACCTGGTCTAGCCATTAGTCAAATCAGCAACAGAAAGGTTTACCCAAAATAAAACACAAGTACATTTGCACAGCAACGAGACAGATCTTTTCACTGCTTGTGCACCAAAGTGATCCCAAAACATTAATTAAGCCTCAAAACACTCCAGAAAGGCAGACAGTCCAGAGCTTGTTTTACAAGTGGGTCAGCTGAGTCAGACAGCACAAAGAGAGAAAGCGGACAGCTGCGACAGCACTGCTTGATGTAACAATGTGTTTAACATGTCTAGAAGCAGCATCAACTCCTGCTACAATGCAGAACAAGAGCACAGTACTAGTATTACTATTTTAATTATAAAGTATTTCCTATACAGAAGCTGAGCCAGAAAATATAATCTGCTTTAGCACAGAGCTAACTGCAAAACTAGCTGCTCATTATATGGTAATAGAGCCAGTATCTGTCAGAGGAGATGTGAAACCACAAACAGCATAGTGATTAGATGACTCTAATCACTAGAGATGACTCTAAACTGTATTTAAAAAAGTATGAGATACTAGATCATGAAACTAGAGGAAAAGATCACTTTCTAGTTGTGGGTAACAGACGCAGGCATGATTTCAATCATGCTTTAAACTAACAGCCAGAAAACAAAAAAAGTATGCAGGACCTACAATATCCAATATCTATGCATTTTGCCAACAGCTTTATGTTTATTATAAAATCTATGCAGGCAGTATTAGAAATAAACCTCAGTGATTAAAAAGAATCTAATCCTTTGCTGCACACCTCTAGTTTTATAGTGATGGATGAATTGAGGTCCAGTGGGAAAATAATGGTCCTTCCAGCCTCAAAAAAATTAAAATCAGTAGCTGTAATGTAGGCTCCCATCTCACACTGCATTTCTATTTTAGCTTCTTTCATCTAGGGTACTTTGAGAATTTTCGTCAGTAGGAACTCGTCTATCTCTGGTTCTTTCCTTCCTCCCTGAATTTCAAATTGGGCAGAGCCAGAGGTAAAAGCTTCAGTGCCAAGTCCAGACACTGAGCAACACATTCCCATGTGGCTTTGCTGATGCACCTCCACCTTTTTGTGCACTGAGTGCAACTCCTGAGCAGAAGCCACCAAGGCAAAGACCAAACTGATTCTCACTAGTTACACATACAGCATGCCTATACACCACCTACTAGAAAAATGCTTCCCTCTGAACACTGACACTGACACTTGCAGACTCCTGTACAGAGTTTGTGTCCTGAGCAGAAATTTAGTGCCTTTGCCACTAAAATAAAAAAGATCCTCATTGGACAGATGTAAATGAAATAAAATACACTGCCCGAAATACAGATGAACCACAGGCACTAGAGTTCTCAAGCCAGCCTCTGCCTGTGTATGCTGCAAACACTACACTGTACTGCTCCCAAGCTTCTGCTGGAGATCAAAGGGAAGGTTTTCACCATGTTAATGTGATGCTGCTCTATTAAGAGGCACTAGAGTGGTGCCTCTTTATGCCAGCGAAGTGTCTGATTTCTGTTTAAATGCCCTCATCTCAGAAAAATTAGGAAAAGGGAGAAAAGAAGAAATAAAGGAAGTTGGATTGGCTATTAGGATAGAGAAAAAAAAGGTGCTCCTCAGAATCAAAAAGTTATGAAGTACCAGTTTTAACCTTTAGCTCTCCCATGCACAAAAAGCAGCTTTGGGGAGGAGAAGGGAAGGAGAGCTTAAATCTGGATGTTTCAGATCTTCCTCTCTGGAACATAATGGAAGCATACTGCAGCTCCTGCAAGGTTTCTATCTGCACACATCATCCAAGGAGCCACAGAGCCGAGGGGTTCGTTCTCACTCTGCTGTAGATCTGGTCTCATCCTGCTTTCAGTGGCACCAGGGCAAACAAGGGTGGCTCCAGGGAAGATACTCAAAAGATCACAATCAACCAAACACACTCTGTAACCTCTAAAACTGGATTTCAACCCGCTGCGTTGTAAAATAATCAGTCAAAGCATCTGAAAGCTTGAAGTCTTTGACATTCAGGGCATGTGAGTGCAGAGTGAGTGCAACTTCCACGTTGACTGTGTGGTGTAATAAAACTTCAGGTCCTGCCTGCTCCTTTTCATTGTGTTTCTTGCTCCATCTTTATGGCTGCATAAATCATACTTATTTTGCAAACTCACTGAATGCTGAATTGATGCAAGATACAGAGTTCTCCATGTACAGATGTGTGCTTGCCAAGAGGCTGTGACTAACATCACAGCAGAGGCTGCCCACTGGCTCTACAAAATTGCGCTCACTTTTCCTTAGGTTAACTTCATTACAGAAGTAGACCAGCAAGAGTAACACTCTATATTTTAAAAACAGAATCCCAGTTCTGCAATGTATAATAAAATCTTTAATGTGGAGTATTTTCACCCCAAAGCCATAACATTTGTATACCAACAAAAGCAAGAGTCTTTGTATTATACTATGTTTTGCTACTTGGATTAACCTGGGGTTTCATTTACTGATCCAGCTTCAGAGGACTGAAGTGGAAGAAGTTCAAAAGTTCCACAGATTCTTCTTCCATCAGCTTTTAAAGCAATTGTGTCTCTCTCCAGCTTCTGTACTTTTTAATTAACAGAAACAAATCCAAAGAATCACTCCCACCACAAATATTGTGTGAGTGCATTTGAGTAAAAGCACTGATTATTTGTTGGTATACTGCTGCATCCATCAGTCTTAAATAATCATAAATAAAAACATTTGTGCTATTCTTTGGTACATTTCTGTCTGTTTAAACCACAGTTGAACTTCTATATTGTACAAACAAAAAATTGCACTTTAATCTTCTAGAGAGTCTTGCTAGTCCATCAGACTTTCAGCTGAAGGATTCTTTATTGTACTCAAACCTTGTCCCATAAGAGTTGCTGCTGTTGCTCAGTTTATGAAGTATCTTAGAGATTTTGTTTGGTCCACAACAGAAAACTCCAATGGTCTTTCTGTTAAAAAAAAAAAGAAAAAGAGGGGAGTGGGAAGTTATGACATTGTGAATAAAGAGTACCTTCCAAAAATAGACAGAAGTGGATTCTGGCCTCATGGTATTATACATAAGCCAATTACATCTAGATTTTAAGGTGAGAACAGTTCACTAGATGATGCAGTCAGTATTACTGAAGCTACCATATCTCTCCCAAGTATCCCTGCAAAAAACCCTATTATTTATCTGACTAAGACAACTCTAAGGAAGAAGCGCTTCATCTTAATCCCAAGATACCAAATGATGAAATATTACTATTTTCCACTCAATTTTTTTTCCATGATTAATCACTTTTTTGTTAAAAAAGTGTCTCACTGTAAAGACTTCCTTAGTGTAACTCATGAATTACACAAGCAGATCTAGTCACTAACAGGGATTTGTTACACTAATGAAAACAGAGCACTACTAACCTGGCAACAGAGTAATTTTACTGCTTTACTTTCACATTAGCATGTAGGTTTTTTCTTCAACATCTATACTGGGAGATGTTAGGAAAAGTCAAACACAGAGCATGATCCTTGTTCATCACCCATAGTTCTCGGCCCGGGTTCATTAGTTAACCTGACTTTTTCACACCGTTCTACTGACAACAGCTCTTTGCTCTCTGGTCACCTTAAAAATAGGCTGTAAGTCAGACTCACAATCATACAACATCTGAGGGCTCAGAACTGTAGCCAACATCAGAACAAAGCACATCCACCACAGCAGGACTGAGCCATTCACGATGGTCACCATTTCTCTTTTTTTTGAAAGATGAGGAGAGGGAAAGGAAGGCGCAGGGAAAGACAATGCAGTGCTGCCTTTTCTGTACCATGAAAAAAATATCATCCTCTTCCTGCTGAAATTGTGCCACTACAGAAGAAGATCTTAAAGATTTACTAGGATGAAGAAAAAGCATATGAAAGGCAACATGGCTCTAACTATTGTGATCTACAGCACTTACCAAAAGGCTGGAGATTTGGGTTCTGGACCCTGCTTCCTGGACTGTTTCAGTATTTTATCCAGTAACTATTTCTTAGACAGTATTTTATTTTATTTTATACATGCAAGATAATCAAACTCAGTTTAGAGCTCCCTGTGCATGTGTTTGATGAGAGGAGGGAACCAATACAAGGAGAAATCTTTGATGCATACTGCCAAGTGTACGTCTGGTGTCAGGCAGCTGCTGGAACAGCGCGGCAGTGCATGCTGCAGCAGTGCACAGCCACACTGGCATGGTACAACTGAGCAACATCAAAAAGCATGACAAAGTTATGCAGGTAACCGCAGTGGCGTCCTTGTGCAGGCACCTTACAATGCTGATTTTAATTGCCTTCAATGACATCATCTCTCATATCACTCCATGGTAGAGTCATTAGTCATACTTTTCTCACCCTTATGTTTATCTATTAAGCTTTCCTGTCCTGGCAGTACTCCTTTTAATGGCAAGGGGTGTTGTGCCGGTGGCTGAATTTGCAGCAATAATGAGAGCGCTGTTGCTTGTTGCTCTCAAGTAAGAATGCTCAGCACTTGCACACTCTGAACGCCCTCTAATCTGTGCACACTAGAGAAAAAGGATTCATGAGCTGCCAGCAAGACTCTGTCTTCTACTGTGTATTTAATTGAAAGAATTAATGTTGTTGTTAGAGTTTTTTTTGTTTTTGTTTTTGTTTCGTCTAATTAATACAGTGAACTGATAAAACAAACCCCAAAGAGTCTGGCCACCCCTCTCCCTTTCACTACACATAAATAGCCAACAAAGTAAATACAAGTCTAAGCAGCACATACTGCCAATGTATTCCCACCCCAGCAACATCCTTCCAAGGTATACAGAATTTTTGGCTAGTACTCAGAGTCACAGAAAGGTTAAATGATTTGCCTGAAGTCACACAAGAGACCCATGGCTAAGAAGGTCTCCTGAAACCCAGCTGAGTCACTGTTCTGAGCAGTGAGCCAGAGGCTCTCAGACTTCCTTCCCAGGATACCCTCATGAGCATCTAGTCTGGACACCCCTTCACGTACCATCTACCTTCCTCCCCTGTGTCCCTGCCTGCAGATGCCTCCCTCCCTGCCCCGCCCGGCTCCTGCCTGGATGCTGGAACACAAGCAGGAAGGTGGCTGAGGGAAGCTACTACACGGAGCAGCACATTACTACCCTGAGCTGATGGGCTTTAACTGTTTATCACTTATTTGGGACAAAGACTCACTTTGTGGCTTAGATGAAAACAGGCAGCTGTGTCTGAAAATTTTCATTAATTCCATTAACATGTTTACAGTTAAGGAAATGATGTTATAGGCCATTCTTTGTAAACTTCAGTGTAGGATTTACTCATTCACAGCACTAAGCAAGTAACTTCTCAGTGCTCCTATGGGATGAGTAGGTTGGCATGTATTCTTACGTCCATTTTATGAACAGCAGGAGTTGAGAGAGGTGAAATACTTTGCTGCCGTGAGAGGACAGAGTCGGGACTTGAAATGTTCCTGTTTTAAATCCCACATTCATTCCTAGAGAGAGGTTTCTCCTTTACAGCACATGAGAAATGTATCATTGCGCTCCATGCCCTTTTCGCCTACAGATATTCACGTCTCTTTCTAGGTCATTCTCTACCTGGAAATTTGACCTAAGCAAACTGAGCATGGTGCAAGCTTTTCATCCAGGACACAACTGAACAGGAACAAGGCTGCTGCTCCATTCCCCCACAAAAAACATGAAAGAAAGAGACCAGTAATTTATTATGTAACTGTTCCAATGCAGATTGCTGGGTCTGCAGGTGTCATATGAAATACGAACAGTAGATGGCATACGTCTGCTCCTCTTTTCCAGGAAAAAAAAAAGAGGGATCAGGAACCTGATGCTGGGTTGTCCCATGTCACGCTCTGAAGGTCTGGCAAAGTTCAGACACTTACAAATGCACTTTGCTTATTTGGGACCCAAAGAGCAACAACAGCAACAATTCACAAAGCACACAGCAATCAGACGGCTACACAGTGAGAGCTTTGCCAGCTGCCTGTTTATTTATATGCAGCTTTTCCTAAAATCACAAGATAAAACCTGGAAAATATCTTGGCTGCCCATAAACAAGCCCAAGGGGATGATTGCAAATGTGAAAGCCTGACCACTGGCACCAGATGTTGGAAACAACTTGATTGACCTGTTTTGCTTTAGTTTGGGTTTTTTGGTCTCTGTATAGCAGCAGGGACACTTAGGTGGAAAGTTACAGAGAAATAAGAACTGAAATAAAGCTAGTAGCAGACCTGGAAACTGGACTAGAGGGAAAAACTGAAGTTCCCATCTCATCCAAGGAAATACGGAGAATAATTACCTACAAAAGGTAAATTTCTGCGGGACAGCTGAGGTTGTTAAAGGCTTCACTACTGTGCATCATTACAAGTAACTAGATCTATAGGTACAGACCTATATAAACCTTGATAAAGAGATGACAAAGGGTGACAAAGCCTACATCTTAGCAAGGTAATCAAAAGAGTCAGAACATTATTTAGGTATTAAAAGACACCTTGCTTGAAAATGGTGACCCAATTTAAAGACCTGATGTGAAAATGCAGAGGAAATGGTACTTGAAGTCTAATTAGGAGTAATGCAATGGAAAGCAAAAAAAAAAAGCAAGTATGACTACCACTACTAATAACTTCACCTATATTATGTGCTCTTACATCCTTGGAAGGAAGCGGCAGTAACCTCATCATTTTCATCTTTTAACTCATATAGTTAAACAAAGAAAGACATTAGAATGGAGCATAAAAGGTCAACAGTCCTCTATGCAGAGATCTTTGAACCCAGAGAGTCAGCTTGGTTCTCTGAACTCTCTTTCCTTCTTTCTCTGAATCTTTCTTTCCCATGGTTCTTTAGTCTAAGTGTGAAAATACTACTAAAGATGTAGCAGCCTTTGGGGCATCCTGTTCACAACATCCTCTATGACCTGAATCCAAGACAAGTACTGTCAGCAGCTCACACTGCCCACAGTGATACATTTGGCACTCAGTATTTCTCAGGAGCCAGGGCTCAGTGTCCCCTAGTCATATCTAGCCTCAGAAGAGAAGAGTCAATAAGCCACAGGCAGATTTCACTTTGCAAGTGCAAGAGAGGACGAAAAGTTCTTGAGGGAAAGTTCTGCAGAGCACCTCTCAACCTGATGCACCCAGATCAACAGCTACTCAGCGGGGTTTGCTCCCACACCACTGACTTTGCCAGAAGTGGACTCAGGAAGATTCACACAGTCCCTCCTTCCAGATCAGCTTTTGAGGCAATAAACTGCCAGTGGGGGGTAAAATACTCAACCAACAAAGTTGGATCTGGACAAAGACATTCCACAGTCTAATTGCATGTCTTCTCTGGTTTACACTTGTCTTGTTTCAGACCATACTGTGCTTTCTTAGCACAGTAAAAAGGCATTGCCAGGTCTTAATAGCGAATAAAAAATAGCTAGAAATACACAAAGACAATACATCCTCAGAATAAAAACAACACAGGTCATTCAAATTCTTCCTTGTGAATTCCATTTGTAAACTAGCATTACAAATCATGAATCAACAATTTTAAGAAATGTAACTTTATATATAAAACCAGCATGTGTTGAAAGCAAGACATTGCCACGGACAAGAACATATGCAATCTCTGTGCAGTGAGATGGTAATCTGCTACTTTTATTTTCTGGGCCACTGAACATCTCAGCTGCACGAAAAGCTGAATTGCTCTGAGCATAAAAAAAAAAAAGTGTTTCAGTTTGTACAGGCTATCTCTCAGCAAGATAAACCCCAGAAATACTTTCATAGAAACATAGCTAGAAACAGATATCCCCAGCCATCAAACTGTGGCATCCTTCAAGTGGACAAGCACTTACCTCCTATTGCACTTTGCTATGTCATCGAACAGGAGCTTCCACCGGGGTCGTCCAATCAAAAGCCTGGAGTTTAAAGCTTGGTATTTTTCACCAATTATTTTCTGCAAGAAACAAAAAAATTCACTCTGCCTGATTTGCAAATTGCCTCATATCACCCAGGNCATATCGCCCAGGGCTCCCATTTCTGCTGTTGGCTGACTTGCCAGAGTGCTGAGGTGTAAAACCTGAGCACAAGTACCAAACAGTTGTGATGAGAACTGCAGGCATTTTATGCGCGAGTACCTCTGCTCAGTACTTTTTGAATGGCTCTCCTTGGTGTTTGTTATGCATTGTTCCTCATGCAGCTGCTCATTAACTTCTATATTACTTTTAAACCAATTTATTTAAGCTATAAAACAATAACCATGCTCCTATTACTCATTTCCACACTGGCTTTTAATGCTAAAGTGGAAGAAATGCTGCTGATGCAAAAATATTTCTGTCTGAAGTCTTTTTTTTTAAACTTTGTACAAGTAACTATTAAGATGACTAGGTCTGAAAAAGTAACAAGGGAAATCTAACTTTTCTCCCTGAGAGTAGACTGCCAGTTGTTTTGAGCTGCTGTGACAGCAGAAAGCAGCCAAAACTGCTCCCCAGATGGAACCCGGTCCATTTCAGAGTGCTAACTCACCAGTATTTTGATAAGGCGAAATGCCCTCCCATTGCAGGGCACAACCCTGGGTTTGCTGTCCTAATGCAACAGCAAGAGGCAGAGAGTTACATGTTATCTAGGCTCCCACATTCCCTCCATTGCTGGACAACCTGAAACATTGCTCATACCAATGCAAACACAATCCTGGCTAACTCATCCTCCTCTGGGCTTTTACAGACCAGGCATTTGCTGCAGAGTGGGCTCTCACCACACAGGCACAAGGGCGGCTGTACAAAGGGAGCGTGAAGTTCAACTGCCCCAATTTTGGTAGCAGTCAGCACT
>WEIT01001042.1:36249-46477 GCA_013389985.1 Dryoscopus gambensis | reverse complement strand
TATGTATATAGGTAGCTGGAGATCTCCCTGCCTGCCTCCTCCCCTCCCCCGAGACGGGCAGCTCCGATCCTGCAGAAACGCCTGAAACTGTTTCAGACCAAGGTGAGACTTTTCCGTAGCTAACTCTACTCCTCCTCCTTTTACGAGTTTCCATGGAAAAGGGCGGGGGGGACGACGAGGGGCGGGTAGAGGGGTGTTTCTTCTGCTCCCATTTCGCCGGGGTGTCACATTTAACAGGGACTTTTGAAAGAGCTGCCGCGGAGAGGTGGCTGCCTCTTTCTCTCACGTCCGAGCCCGGATAGGCTCGCTCTCTCCGCAGCACTTCCCGGTAGCCTTCCCTCCGTGGCAGGGGTGGAAATCCGGAGATAGTCCCTTCCCCTGGCTGTGCCAGGAGCGCAGGCAGCGCCGGCGGCGCGCCTCTTGGCCCCGCGGGCCGCTCCAGGTGCACGCCGAAAGCACTTATGCAAACTCCGGGTGGGCACAGTTTGCTATCGAGGCAGGGAGGGAGGGGGCACAACTTTCTATCGCCGCTGTCAAGACTTAGCTGCCCCTAAAAAACGGGGGGCGGATGGGGGCAAGGCGCAAAGCCTCCTTTCGAATGACGAAACCTGTACTGCCTACCCGGGGGACTCTGCGTCTGCCCCTGCCGTTCTGCGAATGAAGGGTTAGTGTTGCTATAGATAGGCACTCGGCAGGTCGTAACATTAAAACTGGAAAGGTCGGTCAAGACAGAGCTAATAGGAGTTTAACAACATTAAGAAGTCTGGCACCGAGTAGCATCAGTGTCTTTGAAGTATCCATGTGCTTCCTTATATTTTTGGCATCCAGGTTGTGTACACGTTGCTCCTAACTCAGTCTTGTTGGTTCAAAGTTGAAAGCCAAGGAATGGGTAGCTGCCACTGAAAAGGTGCAGCCTTCACTAGGCAATCTCTGTCCCAGCAGCTCAGTTTGCTGTGTGTCATAAAGCCCTCAAAAAGCACCACATAGCAGATGAAAGAAAAGCCTGAGAAACTTGTGGCCTACTCCTTTCCCCTCTTCCTCAATATACTTTCTATGACTAGCAACCTCAGGCACTTGGAACTGACTCCAAGGAAGCTATCAGAGACCCTTTCTGTCAGTCCCTCAGAGCAGCGTGGGGGCTGATGGCTGCCTCTGCTTGCACAGTGTCATGGTTTGGGGGGCTGTGCTTTGCTAAAGAAACCAGCCTGATCCAGTCTGAAATATGATTTCTGCTATTTTTCATGTCCACAAAGGAGGCAACTTATCTTGCAGTGTTATTAATTACATGCTCATTTGAAAAAGTGGACCCCCCAACCTGGTTTTGTTACTTTGCTTGTTCTTGCTTCATATGTACACACCTTTAAAAAGTTAACTTTCTTTCCTGTGCCTTTGCACCTCCACCCCAAAAAGAAACAGTCTCTGTCTAGCAAGCACATGTTTGTCAACAGAGATTTAGAAACACTGATTTTGCTGATTGCTTTACAGCCCAAGAAGAGGAATGTGCAACACGCAATCCTCAACACGCCAGTCTCCCAAGTGAGGAGATTATTAGAGCCTCTGCGGTGGGAGATTAACACTCCCAGCAAGGTAGGCACTGACGTCACCTTCAGCCTCAATCTGCGCCCGACCTCAGCATCACCAGCACTGGTGGAGCAGCACCAAGCACTCACAGCCTTGAGGACAGCTGGCCTTGCAGAGCCCTGACTAAGACAGGAAACAAACTCAGAAATGCTAGATGGGAGTCATGCAGAAATCTGGGCACATGAGTGCTCTACCAAACAAATGTGTGTATATGCCAGGGTAAAAGCTGTTTTCTGCTTGTAACCCAGAGCAGCTACACATTAGAATTACTCTTTAAAATATGCACTGCAGCTCTGCAGAAACTATTCTACATTGCTTAGGTATTAATATTCCCATCAGTCACATTAGTAAAAAGCTTTCCTTATATTAAGAGAATTTTTTCCTAGTAACCAAACTGTTCTACATTAAAAAAAAAACTTTTCCCCTAAGTAACCTGTTAATTATTCAACCTAGCTTCTTTCATGATGCAAATTTTTGAAATATTTTAAGTAAAAAATATTTTTTTTCCTTATCGCACATTCATGTCTACCATTCCAAAAAGCTCACAACTCTGATAATCCATCTGACAACACAGTCAATCAAAAATCCATCCTACAGCCGTTTCCAAAGAAACGAATACATAGCCAGGAAGACAGAATGCTTAAGCTGGAAGGAAACCAACCAAAGGAACACAACAACAGCAACAACAAAGCCATTTTCCCTTTTCTTTTAAATTTCCTGATTTGTGGGTATATTACAGGGACACAGGTAATGTTAAATGCAGTTGTGTTAAAAATGGTGGTGGTATTTTTATATTTATTTATTTATTATTATTATTTTTAATCCAGAAAGCTGGAGGCTTTTAAGCTCTTCCTACACAAAAAAGAAACAACCAAAACCAAAAAAACTTTTAAAAAAGGACAAGTATGTACGAAAGACAAACACAATCACAGAACTAAAAAAAATACATATGAAACATCATTGCTCACACCTCCTCCTCATTCTTTGGCTATCTGTCTGCTGCTTAGGCCTCCATCTAGTGTGGAGTTTTAGGTGGGTGGGCACAATGGGCTTATTCACAAACATCAAGCTCAGCACATGCCTAAGGCTTTGAAGGCTGAAGACCATGGTAGGTCAGCTCCTCGGGACCAGGACTCATGGGACTTTTCAAGAGGCTAAAACAGAGAAGTTCTGCAGAAGCTGGTTACCTTCCTGCTTTATTTCCTGATAAATATATTCTCTCTGAGGTAACTAGAGCACTTCTGAAACAGCTGTAGTTACATTTAAGTATTTTCACATTCCCCAAATGGTCATTCTGTAGGGAAATACTGAAGCTGAAAGCACATTGTGACAAATAAAATGTCTACAGCAACAAACATGCATATATACAATCATAACACTATACTGAGTAAACCATAAAAATTAAAATTAAACTTTCGAAGTTAAAAATCAAGTACTCATGATCTTAACAGCAGTGACATCACCAGAGAAACCATATTTCTCCCTTCTCTCCTACATGTACTCATACATTATGAAAGCTGCTCATTGCATGTTCACATACTTTTTTTTTTACTACAAACCTCTGTGCTTAATTAACAAAAAGCCCTTCAATGTTATGTTTTCTCTTTCATTTTTGAAAGCATGGCCCATGCTTTATTCATTACTCATTTATTCAGATCCTATGCTGCATACAGAGTTATTAATTTCCTCATGGGCATTTTATGGAGCTTGTTTCTACAGTATTCATGTGCTTCAAAAATATTAACTATTTTAGTTTAATAATACACCTCTCAGATGAAGGGATATTGTGACAGGATATGAATATTAATTTGGGAAACAGTTATAGATTGCCTGGTTTGATATCTTGTAGACCTGTCAGGACTTGGCACTATAGAAAACCTTGTTTCTTCAATACCTGGTTCCCACTGCTTTCAGTTGTAGTAATTTTAGTCACTGACTAACTACCTCTAATCAAACCCTGGAGTTTTTAAGCATCTGAAAATGAGAAGCAAATTATCAAGAAGTGTAATTTAAAAGCCTTGAACCAGCTCTATCAAGGAACTCTGTGGCAGAGACAAGACACAAATTTCAAGCTGTTCAGCTCTCTCAAGACTTTCAGCACCGCTTCTTTTCCCATAATTCTTTTTCTTCAATGCTTCCTTCAGCTTCTAGAATAAATGTGGCCAGACTCCTGTCAGCAACAGCCCCATCATTAATGACACCCACATAATTCATCCACTGCTTTGAATTTTCTGTTCCTCAATACAGTACCTGTTAGCATGAATATGTCATGCTCTGTTTGGCCCAGATTTGAAAAGATGTGTCTCTCTTCACCACTGGATTTCATGGTTATTACTGGCAGAAGAGGGAATCTTGAGATCCCTTCCAAACTCTGGGAGAGGGTGTTTTTTAATAGCACACTCCCATCTGCTTGCTTCCCATGTCCATGCTTTGCCTTATCTTGGCTTGTTATTTCAAACCTGTCTTCAGTCTCTCTTCAACCTTGGCTGATCCCACTTTTGTTTTTCTTATCTAGTTAATGCTAGAGTTTGATTCTCATCCCAGTTCCAGCTGCCATAGTTGTACTTTTCTTTAATCTCATTCTGGGACTTCTCACTCTCAGATTCATCTTCAGCTATGCAGGGTTCTTCTGTTGTTGTTGTTTTGTTTTGTTTCCACTCCATTTATCTAGTTGATCTTTCTCTTATTTCTTCTCTCCCGATTTAACTTTTAGTTATGTTGACATCCACCCTTCTTGTCTATTCTTTACTCCAGGTGTGCACCACAAAGCTGGTCTCGCTCCTTGACCTTATTTCCCAGCTGCAGAGGGAAAGTCCTCACTCCAGTCCTTATACTGCTGTTCAGGCAGTTTTCACTTGTCTGCTACCTTCCACCTACCTCTTCGTTCTGTTACTTCTCAGTCACGGTTTCCTTATGCAAAAAATGTTGTTGAACCAAAATACATCTATTATTCCCATTGCTGATTTCTCTCAGTCACACCCCACATTCTTTCTCAGGAGCTTTGTGCTGACTCTATCATGCTGCAAGATCAGTTCTTCCTCCCCATCTATTCAAGTGAGACAATGTTCCCCTTCCCATCCCACAGGTATGACTGAGGTCAACTAAGAATCTGAAATTATTGCTTCTTTTCAGTTAAGTTACAGATCCAAGCAAGGCACTGCTCAAAATGATCATGTAATATATCACTGCAGGGGATACACTCAGGTAAGAGAGCTGCTAAAACTGCTTCTATTCAAGGCTGGCTGTGGTGACAGGTAAGTCCATACCAATGTTAACAGAAAAAAAAAAGGATACATCTCTTTTTACATAAGGATAGATATTCTCCTTTCTATTCTGCTAAAGATTTAACTACATTTCCTACAGGCTGAGCATACTGAAGCCCTTCCAAAAATACTGCTGTGATTTCTAATCAGGATCAAACTCAAATATTTTCATGTTTCATTCTCAAATACCTGGATAATTTAAGCTAACATGCTGAAAGAAAGATTGATGAAGAAGAAATTAAAAAAATCAGCTCATAGCTGACACTAGCATGGAAAATATCATACCAAATCTTGACAATTAAGCAAAGGTATGTAAACAATATCTACCAGCAGAGAGTGTCAAGAAATTTTAATATTAGATACCCAACCAGACTGTGTTTGTAACATGATTTGTGTTGTTCTCTCCATTTTTAATCCTCTAAAAGCTGCAGAAGAGCAGAACTACATTGATGACATATACTGATGTTAAAACAAGTCATCAAGCAACAACAACAAAACCACTGGTGCACTCCTTAAATTAGAAACTGCTCTGTGTTTGCTCAGCATCCCTGATCCTCATCAAGCAATAAATCAATTTGCAGTAGCTGTGGACAGCTATTTAAACACAGGGCCAGAAGAGCTTAATTGTTACAGCAATGTTCAAAGCTAGAAGGTATAGGAGGTTAGTATAAGGGGTCATATTAAATATTCACTGAAAACAGCTGCATTCCAAGTATTAGGAGGCATCCTGACCTTCTCTTAATTAAAAAACAAAGTCTGTGAGCTTTGAGCTTAGCAGAGCTTAGCTTGCAGTTCTTCAGAAGATAGATAGAGGCTGCCAGATGAAAAACTGGCATCTAAATGTTTGCCAACTTGATTTTGTTTGGTTTACTTTATTATCTAACATTAAAACAAAACAAAACAAACAAAACAACACTCACCCACCCCCTCCAAAAAATAGCTAAAAGCTGTTTGGTTTGAAGTTTGTAGTTTATGTTTATAAGTTGATAAATCATTCAGGATTCAATTCTCAACTTTGAAAGAGGCTGCTCCTTGTCAAAGTTGACAGCAAATTTGCATTTGACTTATATCAGAGCCGATCAGGGTCACTTATCAGTCATCATTCTAGACACTGATAACTGGTGAACATAGTTTCTTTGGCAATAATATATTAATGTGAGTGTAATAAAATATAAAAATGTCATTACCATTCCCAGACCTGTTCTTCTATGAACAAATGTTGCTGTTAGACTCAGAAGTGACATTTGTTATTAGACTGACTAGGTGTACAGGGTTAATCTTAGCCTCCAGTACTCAGCATACTGTCACATAGCTGGGAGTCAGTGGATGATTTTTGACAGAAGAAAGCCTCTAATGAGCCTGATCTTGAGTGACGGCTGAGCATTTTGATCTTCCATTCATTTCTAGAAGACGAAGCAGCTCAGTACCTAGATGAACAGGATTCACAGTTTTGAGCCATGTGCCACTTAGATGAAAAACCTCTGGTTTAGTTTAGATTGTAATTTATCTTTTATAACATCTCTGGCACTTAAGGCAGAAAACATGTAACACTGACACTGGAGGTAAGGAATCAAAGCAAATAGAGGAACCTTGTCCCAATTGGGTTTCTACATAGACACAATGTATTCTTCTTACTCCGCCTCACTGAAAACAAATAAGGCCTATCACCAGCACCTGGGAAGAAGCAGGGCAATTGTCTCACAGAAAGCAGCATGCAACTATGATACAAGCACTATCAGTGACAGAAATATTATCCTGTAGTTATCAGCATTGTTTTAGCTGTGGTAATACTTATAAAAGTTCTCTACACAGCAGAGAACTTTTACCTTTTTCAACAGTGTCTCACATATATTTCTCATTAATACAGGTAGTAACACATCCACTGAATTTTATGGTGCAGCTATCAAAAAAAAAAAATCCTCATATACCTAAGGTGTCTTACTTAGTACCTTTTTCTTATCTTCAGTGTCATAAGATCATAAATGTCTATGGCAAAACTAATGTCATCTACATTATCCAGCCCTATCCAAAATTATTTGTACTCTGTTTATTGTCAATTCTTCTTTACTACAATAGAACATTTTCCAGCTAGAGCTTCTTTTGAAAGAAGGCACTGATGCACCATGCAGCAATAATTAATAACCTCTGTCTGGAGAATTCAGGGATTATATTGTATTCTAAAGTTGAATGCTCTTTCACTCACCAAGGTGATAGTTTTGTGCAGGCACAATCGATATTTGCTATACATAATACATATTTCACAGTAATTACACACATATATATGGAATATACATATGTTTTACAATTTGAGCTTAACTTGCAACCATTTCAGGACAATTTTCCTTCAGCATGATTAGAGTACTAAGCTCTTGCAATTCATTTTTTGCCCTGCCACCTCAAAGCTATATAATTTGCAATACTAGAGATGTCACAGATGACTGACTAGTGATAGCTATTGTCAGTTGAGGGCACATATATATGAACACACAATATAAAGGACCCAAACTAAAGTCTGAGACCAAAGCACTTCCAAAATTAATTCCAGAATCGGGAACTAGCATTTACATAAAATTTTTTATCCTTCCAAGAAAAGGGTGAAAGAGGTCCCAGGCACCACTTACACATGCACAGTTCTGTGTTGCATTTAATAGAATCCATTCTCATTGCAAAAGCAGTGAGGATTTTCTGAAGAGTTGGATTTATTATACATTCTCCAGACATCTAGGTTTGTGTTTCCCATGGGCTGGCAGGAATGCCCTTGTCAGATTAGTCACTGAAACCCTTACTTTATGAGTACAAGCTTAAAACACCAAATATATGAACAACTCAGAGACTTCAAGTATGAATCATAAGAATCAAGGTGTATATTTGTATTCCTGTTCATTATCATGGAGATCTGCACAACAGGTAAGATTTGTTTTTCAAGTATGTGTGTGCATGTGCATTTTATTTGTTAAAGAATTGCACTTACCATATAAAAACTGCACTTAATTCCCAACATCTAAAAAACCCCCTAACTTCATCTACCATAGCCAAATTTGTGTCTGTGTGGATCCTCTTTTTCAGTGAGTAACATGAGTAGCAGTTTGCAGTACAGACATTGCAGATAAATTTTGCACAAAATGCTAGCAGTGAAAACAGTCAGTAATATTCCTGGTTTAAGACTAACCTACATTAAAGCAATAGATCATGACTTCTAAATGATTCAAGCAGCCTTCAGTTTGGCAGAAACTCTCCTCCTCCTACTTTTCCTCCTTCTTAAACCCGTTTTCTTCGCTCTGTATTCTGTTCCTGTAACCTGTCACAAATATGCTGAAACCCATTACTTTGTTACTCAACTCTCTATAGAAATTGATAGTCAGTTCATTTTTAATCTTTGTAAGTAAGTATTTCTTTGGTGTCAAATGACAAGCTATTGAATGCAGTTTTTTATAGTTGCATATTTCATTTGATTTTTAATACAGTCACTTGGTGTATTTGTGACAAGTTCTCTACTCCTGTCCAAGTTCCATTTACTTTAATGAACAGATCAGTTTGCCAATTGTCTCCATGAGTAAATTTGGATCTTTGGTTGTTATCACTTATTACATTTCTTCCTGTAACTCCATCATCAGTGTCACCACAAGAACAGAATTTCTGTTTGTTTGGGAAATAGAGATATAGGAACATGCCTGAGGTTTGGTTTAAAAAGCAGTGGCAAACTGGATGAGGAAGCTCTCTTCTGAAACCCAATCTATGTTTATATTTTAGTATCAGAACATTAACAAGGAATCATGTTGAAGTAGCCTACATTAGTTCTTCAGACAGCGTACCCATAATTGAGTTAATCAGGTAGTTTGCCAGTGAAGTGATAAAACACCACAAGCACGGATTCTGTGTGAAAGAAGAGACTGGTAGTTACAAAAAAAAGTTTATTATTAATTTTCAACAGTGAGCACTTAATGAGCATAAATATAGAAAACACTCCCTGACCAAGTCTCCTGCTAATGTCCAGGTTAAGGTCTGCAACAAAAATAATCTCACCTGTACCAGCCATAGGCCTTTTTTACAGATTACCCACCACATGTAGCTAATAATAATTAGATGAGGTCGTCTTCCCAGACTCAACCCTCCCATCCCGAGCAAAGCTCGGTTTTAGCATACACCCAGGACCACCGACAGAGAGGGCAGCGCACGTGCCGACACTTGCGCGTGTTTTCCCAAGAATCGACCCCAGCTTGCGAGCGATGGCATTGGAGGTAAGGCGCACACGTGTGGTGGCATCCCTGCCCTCGGAGCAAGCAGTGATTTTTTGGCANCCCCTGCCCCCGCCCCGGGCCGCCAGCGCCGGCGGGCTGCCGCCAGGCACCGGCTATTTCCAGGTCGCGGGCAAAACATCTCCCATGAGATTTCCGTTTCCCCCGTTAACTGACTGAAAGCTACTATAAAAACATAATAACGCGTTGCCTTTGGTTGCTTCGAAACAATGCGCCGATTGTGTTGCAACTTCACAAAAAGCTGCTGTAAACTCTCAAGGCAGTGGAGGGAGAGGTGAGAGACAGCACTCATCTTCTACGTACCACCCCAGGAAAGAAAAAGAAAGAAGGAAAGAAAGAAGGAAAGAAAAAGAAAATTGCAGCTCTCCACTTCTACTTAATTATCTGCATGTAAGGCCTAAGCCTTTGCAAATAGCGACGATCAGTAGGGAAACGGTATTTGTTTGCCTGCTGGTGCTAGGAAAACATTGGTGAGAAGTTAGTCTCACAGTATGCAAATTTGCAAGCTAAGCCTTTTGCTGTTGTCATCATGCTCAGATCCACCAGAACAATGGAGTTTAAAACAGTGATTGGTTCTGTTCTAAACACATGCATGAATTAAAAGCTGAAAATGTAAACATGCAATTATGGAAGAGGAAAGGGTATTTCTTAACTTGGTTCAGTTCCCTCAACTAAGATCAAGTTGGTATTCGTATATGTGCATCAGAACGTGTGTTGGAATATACAGACAATGGTACATATCAAACTGTTTTCTGTATATAGACATACTCTACACACGATTGTAGGGCCACAGCTACAGTATGAAAGGGGGGAGTCTGCTGTTTTAATTCCTGCAATTAACGAATAAAACATGCAAACAATTCTACCTAATACTAAAAATAAACATGCCAGAACTTTAATATTGTGATTATCCCATAGAAATTATAATACTCACAATATCACTTTTTCAGTGGAAAGATCATGACTATCTGACTGGGGAAACACTGTTATCTATCAGATTAAAAGATTCTAGGATAGGAAATGTACCTGATTTTCAAAGACACATATTAATCTCTTGTGATCTATTCATTTCCAAAGAAGCAGTAGAGGCCGGGGCGGGGGGGGGGGGGGGGGGTTTTTTTGTCTTTT
>WEIT01001042.1:19731-32896 GCA_013389985.1 Dryoscopus gambensis | reverse complement strand
GGCAGGAACTCAACAGAATAAGCTCTATGACTTAACTGGCCTTCTCAAAGTCATTCTCTACTCTCTAAATCCAATATCCTTGTTTTGGAGACGTTTGACTTGAGCTACATCTTACAATGTGGCACACAGCAGAGTTTTGCTTTATTGAGAATACCCCTGGCTGGAAGCCTCACTTACTCAGCTGGATTGACTCCTCTGTGGCTCAGGCTACTCATGCTGCAGTGTCAGAGATATTCCTCTCTCCCTCCATGCTGAGTACACACGCTTCCATGCTCACAATCACAGCCACATCCGGACCCTCCTCAGCCCTGGAATATTCTCATAAAGCTCAGTCTTTATTATTCTGAAGCAAGGTTGATTGCTGTAGATAAAAACTTAAGTAAAAACATCCGATATAAGTTTATGATTTTGCCTAGCTTCTATGATGAATAACTACTTTAAAAACAAGATAACCTTTTATGACTTTAAAATATATTAGAATCCAGCAGAACCATCAAATTGATCTCACTTTTTGTTATCTTTTCCTTTGTTATTGCTGTAAATCCAAAATCCAAATTCTTACTAAAAATAAAAAAAAAAGGATTTAAACATTCAAATCCTTAAAATAAACTTCTAAAATGCAGAGTAATGACAAATTGGATAAATTCGCACATGCAAGGAAGTATTTTTAGACTATTAATGTATTGCCATGTACATTACATTTTATCATGTAATAGGTGAAGAGAAAATGGGAGTATTTGTTAAGTGATCAATCACTTAGAAAATAAGAATAAAATTTTGGGAATCTCAGGTTGTTTTTCCACTGTAAAACAATAAAGTGATTTTCAGTTCAGTTACTTCAAAGCATGAGGACAATAAACAAATAGTATCTTAGAAAGGTGGGAAGCCCCTTATGAGCTGTGAGGTCCTGTTTGTATTGGTGAAAGTAATCAGATAGAGTTTGAAGATGTCAGAGATAAGGAGGAAAGAATAATTTTTTGATCCCATGACACTACAATTTGAAGAAAAATCATATTCAAATTTTAGGAAAAATTCATCTGAACCATCTGGACCTTGCAGTCCAACTTTTAAGTGCAGTGTGGATTCTACTCTTTATTGATTAGGCCCTTCCTAAGTAAAACCTTGTTACACAGGAACAGAGGCCTACTGGATTACTTCTACTTTGTTCTAGAATGAGAAAAAATTAATTCTGACTGCATCATTGTAGCACTGGCTAAATTGATGTCTAAAAGTAGGTGTTGAAATGGAAAGGGTAATCACAGTGAAATATATGGAGAACAGACTAGATGCAAATCGAATACTTGAAAGCTGGTACACCAGTTTCGTTTTGGTTGTGATTTTAAAAGAATCCCTTACAATGGAAAGAAACTAGATTATCTTAAAACTTGTAAAAGAAAACAAGTCCTTCGCAGAGAGTTTGCAGCTACTGTAGTAGGATATAGATCTGAGTGTCAAAGATAAATACACATTGTCATAATAAATTAGGAAACCTGTAATTAATATGTTCGGTAGTTTGCACTAGTCTTTCACATCCAGATATACCAAAGACTAACTTACTCCTAGTGACTTTTTCTAGTTTTCTATTTAACAGCTGACTAAATGTTAGATATGTGTACACAGATAACTGTTATTAATACATTGAATAGCTATAATGAGTGTAGAATATGGTGTATTGAAAGCACAAGATACATTTATACAACTCCCTTGAAAAACAACTTTTAATATGATTTTCCCTAAAGTGCAAGAATGAACAGTAATCCCTGGATTCAAAACTTGATTTCATATTGGTAGTACAGAATGTGGACCCATGCCCTCAGATTTCTCAGGAAATTAGGTGTTTTGCTTTTTCTCTCCCAAAACAGTACCTCACAGGATCTTTTTGGCAAAGACAGTGACAGAAACTCATTCTCCAGGGCAACATACAGTTTCCTCAGCTACAAGACCATCCTTTCTTTTCTTGACATCCCAACTCATTTGAAACACATATCCCAACTTCCTCAACAAAACTGAGATGAGTCTTGCAAACAACAGACTCTTTCACTGTGTTGTGCTGATTCATTCCAAGCACTGTTCATCCTGCACACTGAATGAGGCATTCCTGTGGGAAAACAAAGGATGAGATCATGTAATTAAAGACTATCTCATAATGTACACAGGGATTGAACTATAATGGCCTCAACAGTCTTAATTCTATTTCTTAACTCTTGAATGATTAAGAGGTTCTTGTTTTATAAATCAATAGTTATGAGCAAAGACATTTAAAAATAACCAAAAACTCCAAACAACAACAAAAAAAAATAGCCAGATGGAACCATACCAACTACTGCTGTATGGTATGCAAGGAGAATTACCAGTGGATCCATCTGGAGTGGAAAACAACAACACTGCTCCTTTTGTTGAATATTCTATTCTCAATTTGCCTATCCATTAATGTTTATATATTTTCCAGAGATGTTTCAATTTTAATGAAATTCTGGCAGGTTAAACTATTTTCAAATCCTGCCTTCTGATTCCCACCAGGTCACAGGCTTGCTTAATCTGGAAGGATGCTGGTGAAGCTATTCATACTCCCCAGGCCTACCTCACCAATACAGAGACCCTACAGACCTTCTCTGTTCTCTGTCATTTCTCTTCTGAGTGCTCTGTCAAGTCAGACACAGAATGGTCATTGCATTCTGAAGGAAATTTAACATTTTGTAGGGATTCTAATTTAAAGGCATTAAGTTTCTGAATCTCTCCTAAAATGGATGTCATTCTCGCCTCCCCCAGCACAAGTCTCTGGTACATGTACAACTCATTTTGAAGCTGGAAGCCTGAAACTCAGGCACTCATTATTCTTTGACCATTCCCAATAGCTGGATCTTCTGCAAGCCCTGACCAGCCATCGGACAGCAAGAGATTATTTTGAAAAAAAACATCCCTCCTCCCTGAAAGTCTAGATCTGGAAAGCACTTTGTTTTGAAGCTGCAGAGAAACAGATTTCAGATGCTCATGCCTGAGGCCTTCTGCCTCAGCACACCAGTCCTCCAGTGCTTAGTGCTGCCAGGCAGCAGCACAGGCAGTGCTGCTCTGCAAGGCGGCCAGTCCAAGAGCCCAGGGCAATCCCAGCACAGGCCTGGTACAGTCCCACACCACATCAACACCATGGGCACTGGAAACAGGGCCCATCCAGGCACTCCAGTACGGAGCAGCTGGAGACAAGACTTGAGTTAAGGCTGCAGCATAAAACAGAAGGGATAGAGCTAGCAACAGGCTACCTACAACGCAAGTCCAAGGTCCAGCAAGGGAAGCAGGGATGGATGGACAGACAGATAGACCCAGCACAGCTCTAGAAGGGACTGGAGGCTCAGGTCGAAGCTTTAATGGAGCCCCAGGGCCTGTAGGCAGAGGGTGTGTGGGTGGGGGTCCCAGTTGAGGGTGTGTGGGTGGGGGTCCCAGTTGAGGCTGCTCAGGGATCGTAATGCCTATTAGTGCACTCAGGGCACGAGGAATGTTATGTTCAGTGCTGGAGTTAAAACTAGCAATAGAAGGGTCATCAGAGCCTCAGCATGTTCAGTAGTTTGCAGCCTTCAGAGGAGGGTGTGAGCTTCTATGAATAATTCCCATTTGTTCTTTTTTTCCCATATTCATTTGAGGCTTTGTGGCTAATATCGCTTATTTAAAGGATTTACTCTTCCTCTCTTTCTTTAGTTATATTTTGACTTATATTGGCTTCATTTTTTTGAAGCCATATCCTTCCTTTCTCTGTTCCTTTTGTTTGTCTCCTTTGTTCATATTTTATATTTGTTGAAATGTAAACTTCTGGGGACTGCAATGTTGAATGAGTTCCTCAACTCTAGTTGAACTCATTAATGTTGGGAACAGAAGTCAATGGAGCATAAAGGACATAAAAACTTTTGTTCCTCACTCCTGGAGGTTTTTCCATTATATGTGCTTGGAATTCCACTTCCAAGAACCATGTCTAAGTTTTTCTAGGGTGAAGAACAAGTAGTGGGCAGCACAGCAACACAACAAAGCAGTGTGGCAATGATGGCGAAAAAATGTTCCATAATCAGTTGAACCTTAGGGCATATTAGGGTGCTGTTTCATGAGTTTTGCCAGAGCACCTTTTTTTTAAGATTTCACACCAGAAAGCACCATCCTATATTTGGTAATTTCTGACACAAAATGTAGCAGGTCATAGTCTCAGTTGTGTTTTGTTTCCTTTTCCCTGGTTAAGAACCAAAAACTGCTGGCAGACCAGACAGGAAGCTCTCAGTGTGGAAGAACACCACCCAGCTTATTGATGCCATGCAAGACTGGACGTCAGATGCACTGAGCATTCAGAGCAGTACAGATATAGTGTGAGAATCAAACAGTTACACCAAAAATCTGTGTTTACCTGTTATAACAAGAAATTGCACCCAGCAACACAGTTGATACACATCATCTTAGGGTAATCGGTATAGCACCAGGGTACTCTGCTGACTGCACCCCTGCTGTTACTGGCTGATCTCTGCCAGTACAGTCAGATGCAGACAGTCGTGAACTAGTTCATGACACTCACTCTCTGACCGAGCATCGCACAATATTTTATTGTCTCAAAATTCTTCAGCGATTCAGAAGCTGACCCTCTCAACCCTCTATGAGGCACATCCAAGCAGGATTTACAAGCTTAGACACGGTCCCCTGCTAACATGGTCTAAACGCTTTACGGACCACAGAGTGAACAAAGTGGTGTCACGACTTATGTGCTTGTACTTGGACAGCTATCCAAATGCTAGAAAATCCAACTTTAATTAAGTTGTTAAAACAAGCTGTTAGAGATGCAGGATTTGACTGCTTACATAAAATAAATTATTCTGGTTAGATAAGTATGCTTATCCTAGCGTTTTTACATATCTTCATTATTCCAGTGGACTGTTTCCAATCCAGTAACATATTTCTATATATTTCACTAAAGCCCAAGATACAGAGCAAAGCACTCTGGGCTTCCTAAGTGAGAAGATGATCAAAATTCATAAATATGCATTTAGTAATTCATTCAGCTAGGGTTAAATGAAACCCTTTATACAGACTTTTCAAAAACATTCAGCATGTGAGGTGAGTTCATTAATGTGGTGTAGCAGATTGGGAGCAGCCAAGATTTGGCCTAGAGCAAGAACGATCAGCTTCACCGCTGCTGGTTTTACTAAAAGATCCTTCTGATGATACAAAGTAGAATGAAAACATCTAAAGAACAGCTATTTTCCTGGTCCTCTTTCTGGTGCACAGGCTGTTCTTGGGAGAATTTTGAAGCAACTAAACTATAATTCCAGTTTAAAAAGCACTCACACAAACTTAAATGAAATACAATACTGAAACCGTTCAAACATTTAATTATGCATAAAGCAGAGGATATATTTTGATGATGAATAAATCAGAATGAAATGGGGTGGACGGTTTGGAAGAAAGTAAAATTTCCCTGTTAGTAGCAGTTCCAGAGAAGAGCCATGAATATGATCAGAGGACTGGAGCACACACATCTCCTGTGAAGAAAAGCTGAGAGACATGGAGAAGAAAAGGCTCCAGAGCTTACACAACAGATGGAGACTTTTTACCAGGGCCTGCAGTGATAACACAAGGGATAAGAGATTTTAACTGAAAGAAGGTATATTTAGATTGGTTATAAGGATGAAATTTTTTACAGTGGAGGTGGTGAGGCACTGAAACAGGTTGCTCAGAGAAGTTGTGGATGCCCCACCCACCCCGGGAAGTATCCAAGGCCAGGTCGGATGGGGCTTTGAGCAACCTGGTCTAGTGGAAGCTGTCCCTGTCCATTGCAGGGGGTTTGGAACATGATCATCTTTAAGGGCCCTTCCTACCCCAACCGTTCTGTGATTTTCGGATTCTACTCTTGTGACTTATCTTTAAGCATATGAGATTTTATATTATGGTCATGCTTGTTTATATACGTCGACAATTACAAAAACATTTAATTCACCACTTCAACTCATCTTATGCATTTAAATTAATTAAACAATTTTCTTTACTATTACAAATTATTTTAAATGTACACAAATTACAAGCTCCTCCTTCTGAAGTCAATCAATACTTAGCAAATGGTTATATGAATTTTGAAATGGAACTCTGGGATATTTGCACATTTGAGTTACAGAAAATTCTAGTATGTACAAACAGAAAAGATAAAATTATGGTTTAGATATCGAAACATAGTCTGCCAGATATAAATAGCAACAAGCAACTGATTTGACTAAAATGTTGCAATTGCTTTGTGTTCAGGTACTGAGTTTGAACTGCTAAGAGAGCTTCAGCAGGACAATAAAAAAGCAGGATTTGAACAAATCACCAGTTTTCATGGCTGTGTTTTGATGCAAAATCCATGTTAGAATAAAAAATAAACAGTATTTTATTCCATTTTACTTAATAAAATACTTGGAAAAAAAGCAGTATCCTAGCAACTAGACATCAGAACTTTTCAGTGCAAATACCTCAACCCTTTGCTGTGTCAAGCAATAAAAAGAGAATAATAAAATTCCAAACTTGGAATAAATCCTAACATCAAACCTGAAAATAAAATAGCTCAACAATACATAGTAGATTTGAGCTCATTTTTTTCCTCTTAGAAGTATATGCTGAGACAACTTCCATAATACAGTTCTGTGATTGATAAGGCCAGATAGTTTTGCATTCCTGTCCATTTAGGTCTCTAACTGTTAATCTCTAAAACCTTACTGTTTCAGGTTTCTTTTGATGACTTTTATTTCATATCCAACAACTATCTTTTTCTGGACTTGTTCCTCCTATTTAATACAAGCTGTCAAAAGGCCTGGTTGTGGTCCTCTCCTCAATCTGCTCCACCCTAGAACGACACAAACTGTCATTAATACATGAAGATACTTGATAGGTATCTGGGAGTACAGATCCCTGGAACATCCAAAGAAAGTGCCAGTAGTGGGCCACGTGTCACAAACCAATAAACTACAAAGCCATTTTATAAAGGCAGCTTTATAATAAAAGTACATTCATTTAATGTCTCTTCCATGCTTTCAAAGCAGTTACTGATCTGATCAAACGAAACCCTATGTCTAGCTTTATCTTATACTATTGATGCCTGTTTCTAGAAGACCATCAAATTGCTGTTTGCTCTGCAACCACTACAAATACTTTTTTTCGGTCTTGTATGATATGCACTCATACTGCTATTATTTTGGGTACTTTCTGTCTTGGTTTTATTCTGTTGCCATAAGATGGAGAACAATAAAGTGATTTGGATGAAGAGGCTGACACCAGGATGTATTTCACCTGCACAGTAATTCATAGCAACCAGAGCTCACAAGGAAAACATGGATCGAGATTCTTTCCTTTCTTTGGTTTGAGCATGGGTTAAGACCTGAATGTGCTGACCATCCTTTCCAGCAAATGGCATGCTGAAATGTGTGCACTATTTCCAGTAAATTCAAAACTCCTTGCTGACCCATTGTATAAAACAGAATACCACAGAGGAAGTTAACTATAAACATATTGGTGCCTTTGCATGAAAAGGGCATGCGGATTGAGGGGGAGGGCAGGCTGAGGGAGAGAATCTGGGAAGGCCAAGGCCCAACTCCGCCAGTCTTCATGTCAGGCAACATCTTGCAAATGACCATCAGAAACAAGGAGGGTTCAGCTTCTAGGTAGGTTTCTAGTTCAAATATCCCAGTGATTTGCCAGCCAAAACCCCTCTGTTGGGCCTTCTGCTCTACATGCTGGGACTTGGGCAGAGGTTAGTCAGGGAGAAGGCTCACCAGCGTGTCCGGAAATGGCTCTGGCTGTGTCTGAGAGCCAAAGGTTACTCACAGCTCACGTGCTCGGTCACACTGACTTGGAAAAAGGCCCTTCTCTCCCAGTAGGATATTGCAACCATCAGGTTATCAGGCAGTTTCCATTCCTCTGCACACAGCTACTCCACTGTGATTTAAAAAGTTCCATTTACAACAAGGGAAAGAGAAATATACTACATAAAAATAATAACCTAGGCAAAATTGATAAAGAAAACTGAGAAGATCAAGAAAATATGGGTATTTGGCAATGACTAAAGCAAAAATAAAGTGTTTACTAGTGCAGGTAATTGAAAAGGCTTATTCTGTGCACTGCTGTTTTCTATCTGGAAAGATGAGATACTCCACCTTTCAGGGAAAATGAACTTTTTCAGAGTGGATAAAAAAACCTTATGCTATCTAGAGTTAAATATTTTTAAATTCCACACAGGACTCCCAGAAGAGAATCTGAGAGAATTTCAACTGATTGTTTTTATTTTCTGACTGAGACTTTTTAATAACTTCAGTCAACGTCAGAAAACTGGAGCAGTACCAATATTCTTCTGCTGTTATTCAAAAGGTCATGCAAGATGAGCTAGGGAACAGAAGGACAAATGGTCTGACGTCAATCCAAACACAGAGCTGAAACAGATAAGATGCTTCATTTTTATAATGTATTATTCATACTATAACACAGCTATAGGATCATTCCTTCCATCAGCCTCCTGATATCTTCCCAGGAGATCTCCATTTCAAAATGCCTGGAAGCCCCAGGCTTAAGGCAGTTGCCTGGAAGGTGGGAAAACTTTCTTCTTACCAGGTTGAGAGAGGAATATGAGCCCTTTTCATGCACCCCAAGAAGGCATGCTATCACTCAGGAATACAGGAGAATCACCTTTCGCTTGAGCATCTCAAGCCAGCTTACGTGTGCAGTCAAAACTGGATGTTTCAGAAAATTTCATTATAACCGAAAATATTTGCCATATTGGATTCAATCTATGAGTTTGGATATATGAAAAATAACTGATAATACCTATTTCAGAAAACCCAGCCCTAAAATTGATCAGCAAAGGTTCATGCCATCACTATGTGTTTTCTAATTCACAGTAACTTCTAAGAAAATTTTAATGTGAAAATGTTCAAGTCCTTCCACACCCAAACTGCGCAGTCAGTTTGCCCATCTCACCTTCAGGCACCCGTAGTACTGTTTAGTTACAGTACATCCTGCTTCCACATTCACCAGCCATGGAAGAAAGTATAAATAAATCCATTTATGAGCATGTCTGCACACACAGGTACGCTACACACACCAGCACAGCTTCCCTCTGCTACCTTATTCTTTGCCTTCCTTAGCTGTACAAATATAGGCAATGTAAGTACAGGTGCTTGGCAATCTAATTTAAGTAATTGGGTTTTTTTGGAATTACACAAATTACATTACAGCTTTTCAATCTCATGTTACAGTAATACTATATTGAAATATATTGCAAATTAAATTATTGCTATTTATTTAATTCATGAAGTTCCAGACTGGCAAAGCACATAACAGAAGTGATCCAGGCTCAAAACCTAATTATGGAAAATGTTTTGAAAATTGAAAATTACTTAAATATTTTTAAGTAATTTTAAGTAATTCTATCACATTGTTTATCCTGTTACCTTAAAAGAATCACTTAATTATCCTGAAAAAAAGTAAAAGGCAAATTTTCTAGGGAAAAAAAGTCCCAGTAGCATTAATATCTGTGTCATCTCAAAATAAACTACATTTAACATAGACCAGTAGTTAATGTTATAGATGTGAAACTGTCCAGAGATCCAGATCCATAATGTTCGCATTAATTCTATATAGAGTTGTCACAAGTCTGAAAATTGGGCTTCAGCTTTTGAGCTGAACTAGGTGTTTCAATGAATTTTCATAAGCCTCTAGGCTCTCAATTAGTCTTGAAATCAAAGAAAGTTAGGGACATATTTAAACTTTGGGTGTATTTGGCCCTTTGTTGCATTTTTTAATACACAAGGGCAACACTTTTATAAGCACTTAAATAAGTTAGAATTATAAATCCCATGACTTTAAACCCAGATGGGAACCAAAACATTATGGTTTTTTGGCTTCTGGAAGCTCTTTCTATTCAAAGTAATTTCTGATTACAAGAACAGATCCTGCTGTTGGACTGTAGGGTCATTGGTCCTTTATTCCCATTTATGCCTTTTAACTGTAAGGATCTGGACCTTTTCTTCTAATGGAAACAAAAGCTTTGTGTAAATTTGTGAACCTGAATATGATTACAATCACCAAACTATTATACCTTTTTTATAATCAAAACCAGTAGAAATAATAATAAAAAGTTACTTTACTTAAAACACACCTGAAAAAGTAATTCCAAGAGTTTTTATTGTCTTGTTAAAATAATGATTTTCAGCCACTCTGTAGACATGAAAACTAGAAAATAGATAGAATTTCGTAATGATAAATGTAGTATAAGGAAAGCAGATTGCTACCTATGTATGTACAATGTGGGAGTTTGAATCTCCCATTTTAGGTCTCTCTTCAGCAATGTTTTCTCACTGCCTCCTGAAAGAAAAGCTTTCTAGTGCCACCAGAAAACAATGTCAAATAACTTCATTTTCCCTACCTCATAAGCAGAGCTGTCACTTCCCTCGGGGTGCAATTGTGCAGTCAATCCACCCAAAAACAAAGCTACACCTGCAGACAGTTCCCACCACTGACAACTGGAACAGCAGTGGTGACTCCTAGTTTCTGGTCCCTGTAGGAGCTATGCCATTGGTACCTGGCAGCCTCCTTGGATCAAAGCATAATTAGAAGTATCTCCAAGAAAAAAGAATTTTAAAGCAGCCCAACACCTACTCCTATCATTCCCTATGGCTTACTATTCCCCAGAAGCTGGGGAAACACTGCAATTGCTTTATGTTCCATCCCCTGGGTTCTACATCCACATCTCACATCTGCCCCGTCAGCAAGAACAGCAGACTCATGATTCCTATTTGCATCCCTCTATCCTCACTGTCTCTTTCCCTCTCTCCAGAGAGCCCATTTAATAGTGCAGAGCTCCTTTGATCTCTGTATTCCCAGCTTGAACAAAACAGCTGTGTAACTTCTCAGCTGTATCTCCTGTTCCTCCAAGAACCCATCCACATCATTTTCCTGCCTGTCTTCTGAACATGTCTAGTCAGAGAAGATCAATATGCAAGACAGAATCACTTATAAGCTCATATACCATTACCACTTCCCCCCGCAATCAATCCCAGAAGCAAAAGTCATGAAACTCTGAGACAGCACAGTAGAGAGAACCAGTTGTTAAAACCTCAGCTTCACTTTATATTAATGAGGCTTTCTGGCTTTGTTAACTTTGGCTGTAAAAGAACACTGTTATAAAAGAGCCTCTGAAATGTCCAGCCAGTGCCAATGCTTTGCACCTGTGTGCAAAACCTTTATCACATGCACATATTTCATAAAGGTACGTCTGCGCACAATAAGAGAGCAGGGTCTTTGGCACAGCTTTAAGTGAACCCTCATGTGGCTTGAAGAAGTCAGCAGGTGGTAGCTCTAAATGACTGACATCTACGATCATCTGTTTAAAATGTCTTTGGTAGGCAAGGATAAGAAAGAAAAGACTTGATGAGTATAGTGTCCTGCATTTGTTTGTTATTTGGAAGAAAAGTACCAGAAGTAAAGGGCTCATCTTCTGACCAAAAGGTTGAAAATTTGTTTGCTACTTGCAGAAAAAGTAAAACAAGAAAATTAAAAAAAAAAGACCAGTTGCTGTATATGACCAATTTGCTCTTTCTTTTTCAGACATCAGAATATTATTTTTTGTGTGTGAATGGAGTTTAATCATCATGACAATGTTAAGGTCTAGAAAGTAGTACACATGCAAAATTTGTGAACATGGATATAATACAAACAGGATATTTACACATTGCTTTTAAACCATAAAATAAAAGTCCACTTTTGATAAATATCCCTGTCTCCTATAGTCATTCATTTCCTACAAGAATTGTTTACTTAAAGTTCACTGTAAACCTCAGAAAAGCAGAGAAATGAGTTGAAATCTCTTCTGATTAAAATAATATTATTTTTAAAATGTTTTTTCTCCAAAGGAAAGATAAACAGTTTCCCAAATGAATTCCTCCCCTCCTACCAGCATCATGTACTAACTCCCATGGAGAATTAAACTCAGGACCTTCAGAACAGATGGCAAAGGCCTTATCTGCTTTCCTACCACAGCAGGAGGCAATATAGGTTTGCCTGACAATGCACTCACAATGAGAAAGAGGTTTATTGACCCCTCTCAATATATCTACATGCACCAAAAAAATGCTTTTTAAATTTAATCTTCAGGTTTTGACTTTTGCAAGTTAATTTACAAAACCTATGCCAAGTATTAAACCTGAGATACTAAAGAAAGTGTTTTCATTTTAGTGCAATTCCAGCTGTACAGTTTGTCAAATCTCTGGCACATTTTATTCTCTGTCTTTAATTAAAAGTCAGTTAATTTTCAGCACCTCAGTGCTCATTTTCTATTTATTTCACATCTTCCTTCCACATTTGTTCTGAAATTATACCATAGGTTTGACACTGCTTTGGCCTGTGCTATACAATGAGCTCATAGTGGTTTAGCAGACAAGTAAGCTCAGTTCTGACACCGCATGAGCCTAAAAACTCCTTTTGCTCCATTCAATTGTCAGCTGCCTACCTACAAAAGTCTTACAGCAAAAAAACCAATAAAACATTTCCTGCAAACTATGAAAAATATGTAGACATCCGAGCAAAAACAGCTGCTCTCCTGAAGTCCTTTTCCTTTTCAACTAAGCAACCTCAACCTAGTTAATACTCAATTCCTGAATGTTTCCCCTTTTATTTGAATGCAACAGTCTCAAAGTTTGGCACTGTTTTGCATATTATTGTATTAGCCAAGGCCATATTAAAAATGATTTTAAATTTTTAGTGGTTTGCAAAGGCAACAAAATTCAGTTTAGGGTGATCTTTAAGTAAAAGGAAAAAAAAATGATGAAAATGTTTTGAAGTATTAGGGAGTGAAAATCAATGCCTGATGGTAGCAGATCTGATGGCCATTGGGGTGCTGAAATGTATGTTGATGGGCTCCCTATGGTTTCTTCTAAAAAGGTATTTATTTACACAGTTTTCTTTTTTCCTAGGATCCATGTTGGAACCCACAGGGAACCAGAAAGACCTACACCTTCTTTACAGCAAGAAGAAAAAGAAACACAAAATAAATTGTTGAAATATTGACTCACTAATACTTCTAAACCCATTATTTTTGCTAGGGACTGAGGTCTACAACACTTGTTCTAATTAACTCACACGTTTTTTCACAGAATACCAATGGGACGATTCAGCTGTATTC
>WEIT01001042.1:237-17760 GCA_013389985.1 Dryoscopus gambensis | reverse complement strand
AAGTTGAAATGGTGTCATAAACAGCAGCCTGCCACATTTTCAGTTTTTAAAATATTTTTTAGAATATCTGTGATTATTTATAATGAATAACTTAACTTGGGAAAAAGTACTAGCATAGGCTACCTACATGGCACATCTAGGACAAGCATAGTTATTTTTAGTTAAGACATAATTTTTATATCTTTCTATTTGGATGAATGTCCTCTTTGGTCTTTGAATTACTGTTTGGTCCACCCTAAATATTACAAGTACTTTCCTCTTCGTGAAGCTTCTATTGTGTTCTTCCACAATAGAAAGGAAATGGGGGAAGAAAGAGAAAGAAGGCTGGCCACAAGGCTGACCACAGTGAGACTGGCCATGCTTTCAGCTGGGACACTAACACTTAGAGATGGAAAACTTCTTGGCAAAGTTATTTCCCCTTGTGCAATTTCAAAATGGTACTTCTTGAAGGCACCTCTTGTAGACCTACTAGAGGAAGTGATATTGAGAAAAAAAGAGAAAATATGTCACAAGTAACGAACTCCTACTTTCAAAGCATGCATGCACATTCAGCATCAGAACAGTCAGACAACTCTTTAAAATCTTTAACCAATATTTTATAATACTCCTTAATTTTTAGCCCAGCATGCACAGATTTTATTTGACATTTCCAAATCCTGGTTCTGTCTTTTCCTGCCTCCAGCAGACACAAGCCTTAAGACATATTTGCTTCCTCCTCTGAACATTATTTTCCCACTTCTTTTCAGCTCTTGCAAAACTATGTATTCATCCTCATTGGTTTTTTCCTTATATCAGAAACCAGCACAGGAAATCATTCACAGGTAATATACGCTCCTTGCAGCTAAATTAAACTTGCCTACTCTTTTCATCTTTTCTAAACGCAGCAAAACTTTTACCAGAAAACATGTTCAATAATTACATCTATAAATATTCTTACAGCTCTGTAACATGAGCACCTCCACTGCTCTGCCTGGTGAGGGGTGCACTAGGGCCTGCATGGGTACAGCCTGACACCAGAGATCAGTCAGACAGTCAAGAGCACCAAGAGCAGGAAATTGCCTTTTTACAATCCATTGTTATCCCCCCACCGGCTTCTTCCAAGCAAAACAAGCAAATGACCTACTTCAGGAATAGACCTGGTAGCATGGTGCAAGTAAAATCATATTGCTGGTAACTGAGTTTTCCTCAGAAACATGTTCGAGGATGACAAGGAAGAAAAAGGAAGCACATTGAGGCCAAGCACCAGTTTTGAACCGTTGCATAGCGGACGCCACAATATCCACAAGGAGAAAATGGATTAGCCAGGAGGCTCTCCAGCATGCAGCAACAGGCCAGCTCTGTCTGCAATAAAGGCTTTGGAGCATCCACATGGCTAAGAAATGAAAATTATTTTAATGACAATTACATATTCCCTTTCACCTATGTGCATAATAAAGGATAGCAAAAAATGAAAAGGATTATTTTCATTTTATAGTTTAAAAAAGTCATTTTACAGGTCCACATAACTGGAGGATACTAACATTTTGTGTGTAAAAGCATCTGAAATACATTTAAAACTAGTGCTAATTACTGTATAAATTGTGATCCTATCCTTATGACTGCATGAGTTTATAGTCATTCTTGAAGGCACTCTCTATTGGAAACATTTCTATTCCTTATCCATAAATTTTACAGGTATATCAGTTTGGCATATTAAATTTGAGAACTTATAAATAAAGAGAAACTGCATTAAATCAGTAGCATGCGAAATATCTATAAGCCTTTTTGATTATTTCCTGCTTAGTAAGTACAATATTTCTAGACCTTATAGTGTTTATTAGAAGTACTTTTACTTCAAATGGGATTCTCTTCCTTTCCTTTATCTACTTACATTATCAAAATGCCATGAATTCAATAAAATTGACTTTTAATAGATATGTCTTATTAATCTAAAAGCCTTAGAATCTGCTCATCTGTAAGGTATTTTTGGAAATAAGAGGCTTCATCAGAGGCTGGCATAACTATCATCCAGGAAGCTACTCCTTTTTTATGTTCCATTCATTTAATAAAGAATAAGTAAAATGTATCAAGCTAGCAGTGGCTGAATGGAACAAATGAAACATCTGCCTTTGTGTCAGAACTATATTTTTAGAAGTTGTGTCTTCAGTATTGTTTTCTGTGACCATAACAGACTTGGCTGAAAAAGGGAGAAGAATATGGGTTGATCACCTCTAGGGTGATCAGCAGCCAGGCCAGCCAACAAACCCCTCAGGGCCCTTGCTAAATTTTTTTAATTAGAAGGACACCAATAAGTATGTAGCATGGCTACTACTTTTTTCCTCCTTCTCTTCTAAGAATGGCAGGGAGGAGGCTTCTTTTAAGGATCCAGTCCCACAGAAATCAAAGACAAAGCAAAAACTTGATTTCCTTTTTCTGTCTTACTTTTTTTCATGTGGACCACTGTGCTTATTCTTCAAGTACCTGAGCATGCCTGGGGATATAAGGAATAGTAATTTTTTTTTTCTTATCACAGTATCTTTTCCTGTCAAGTGAAGGTGAAAGCTCAGCTCCAATCAAGCTTTAAGAGAGAACAGAACATCATGTGTCCACAAAAGATATAATTTTTTTTTCCAATTATATTTATAAATAGCCCCTGCCCCATGTATTAGAGAACTCCCCATAGATCAAACCCCCAACCAAGTTTATGCCTCTATCAGTTTTTCTCACTGTTTACAATTCTCCCCATAAGGGAGTAAGGTTTTATTATTTTTATAAGGAGGATCATTCTTCCACAGATGCTGCTGTCTCAAAAGTTATGTAGACTATGGGCTGCACTGTCACTTTGAGAAACATGATGAGTCTCTGACCGCCTGTATGCATTATCTGTAATCAAAAATTTCTTGAAATTAAGATCCCAACTCTAATAGTTTATAAAAACTAAGTGAAATTTACCTCTGTTTTTGTGATTGTTTATTGCATGAGCTTTAGCTTTTACTACCCAAAAGCAATTTAGTGAAAACATTTTCCCCAAATCTGAACTACTTCATAATAGTCTTCATAAAGACTCCAAAATAATACTTTGATTGAGTTGCTCTACAATGTAACTGGTGACCAAATTATGTCATGCCTTCATTTAGTATGGGCAACAGAAGTGGATGTGTGACTCTCTTTTTGGTTTACTAAAGAAGTTTCCAGTCTGAATATGTTAAAAATTAATACATTACCTTCTTCAGATCCAACTGATACAAGCCTAACTGTCCCAGAAAAGAATATGTGACTATCACACCACAGCTGCTGACTCACAGCAGGGATTTTCTCCTCTTGAAGTTCATTTCCAGGACCAGATTAAGAAGCAGTAGCCTGCTACAATAGGGAGATTTGCTATCCCTATTACCAGTCACTCCCCTTCTCTGCACTTTACACTAACTTTATAGAGACTAAATATAAAAAAACATAGAAACATATAGAATCATGAAATGGCCTGAGTTGGATGGGGCCTTAGAGATTATCCATTTCCTACCCGCCACACCTGTGGAGATGGTTGCTACTCACTTGGTCATAAAATAAAATACATCATAAAAATAAAAACTGAGAGATACATTATGTTAGCAGACGTTAGTTCAGTAGGCTGCCTCTTCAGAGGATACACTGAATAGACAGAATCTCTTAAAAATATATTATTCCCTAAAAGTGTTGGGCTTTGTGCATGAAGCATACTGTAATCAAATTGAGCCACTTCAATGTTTATTGTATTAGCTATAATGATATGACTAGCAAAATGCAAGTCCATTATACACTAGCAGTTCACAGACAGTATTAGTTATCTCAAAACTAGAAAGATGTGTCTGGAAAGCCTGCATGAAGGGAAACAAACATCTCTAATACAACTTTTGGCAACAAATTTAATATGAAAATGCATTTTAAATTGCATTTATAAAGATGGAAATTCCTGCTCACAAAGACATATTGTGCAGAGAAGCACATATCCCATCTGCCTGGGCAACATGAGGACTCTTAATGCTGACTAGAGTGGAATGTCTGACTCCAGCTCCTTTCTGTGGTTAGGCTGTGCACCAGTCTGGATGAAACAGAGCAAATTCGTTTTGTTTTGTTTTATTTGAGAAAAATAAATGCAAAGTTGGTCTGTGGGGCTCCCATCACATGTTAATTACCTGTGTAAAAGCTTCTTTTATTAAGAGTGAGCCACTAAGGAGTGAGTTCAAGACTGGTTTTGGCATTTACTGAGAGGACAGAGCTTTGTCCAGCAGTACATACCCAGGCAGGCCTCGTGGCTAAGCATGGGCTGCTGACAGGTGACTGAAGGGCCCGACACCATCCGCACAGACAGCTGAGGAGGAACACTGAGGCAGAAGGCAAAACAAGGCTACTGTCAGAGGCTAAAGGAGCCAGTCCATGTACCCTAGAAGAGCGAGTCAAGAGCACAACCCAAAGGCAGGCAAGGTGGAAAACAGGCACAACACTGGGAATTGCTAAGTAAGTGTATGTGAGACTGAAGCAAACCCGGCCCAGTGGTCCACAGCAGGATTTGGACAGAAACGGACCCTATGAATGGGGCTACAGGTGAAGCATCAGGAGACAGAACAAGGGGCACAGCCCAAGACCATTTGCCAGATGACCACTGGTGTCTGCCTGTTAATGCTGTGGCTTGAAGCAAGGAGCCTTTGTTTACTGGGTTTTTTGGCAGCCTCAGTAACTATTAGCTTTTGCCCAGTTTTTTCCCTCCTCCTGTGCAAAGACTTGTCACGAAGTGACACTGTTAGAACAGTGTTGCAGAAAAGCAGTCAAAAGTTGGAGCTTGTTCACCGATTACAACTCGCTGTAATTTTACATACTGTAAAATATAAAACTTACACTCACAAACACCAAGCCTCATACCTAAGAACAGATAACATCTTTGGGAAATGTCATTATAAATTTTAAAAGTCCCTTATAAGCAAAAACTGGGATCATACAACATTGCCTCTGGAGTTGCATAACACAGGATGTATAAACGCAGATAGTATGTACATATTTTCTTATATGTATATATTGCAGTTCTTTGTATTCTATTTCTATGATTAAAATTTCTTTTATAGCAATATTGTTTTCATCTATCTTGCTATTTACTAATCTAAAATAACTGCTATTTTTAAGTTATTTTTCAGTAAACTATAACATTTCCAAAGGCTAGAACCTGAATATTTCATAACCATTACACAATAGTGTCAAACGCAGTTCACTGAAGAGATTCCATAGACATCACGGCTATGAATTTCATCCCTTTACTTATTAGTGGGTCAACTTACTCTTTGATACCCTGCTGAGCTTGTCAGGCTACAGGTTTATATATAGGTCTTCCTTTTGTATCCAGCTCATTCTCCCATAGAGTAGCAAAGCATACAGAAAAAGATGGTATATCTTTCAGAACATCAATGAAAATAGCACTATATAGAAGCAGGTTTCTGCATTCATCCAGGAGAGCTCAACCAAAAATATTCAGTTTTCAGTAATGTCACTGGGTTCCTACTCAATCTATGCAGATGCATGAAATCGATGTGAATTGCCTGAAGCAGCAAAAGCCATTCAACCTCCATTTTTAATTTGGATTCTTCCAACCCTGAATTTGTGAACTGTAGTGTTATCTTCATTTCATCAAGTCTCATATTTTACCATTACAGAATTCCAAGCTGTACAGATGCACAGTTCCATTTCCAGATTAATTAAGAAAAAGAAATTACTAGGTCATAATTCCTCTCCTTCCACAAGACTTGTGGAAGAGGTTTGAAAACTTTCATCACAGTCAGCTTTCATAAACTAAGCTGTTGGCTAAAATCCTTTGATATCAGTGCAATTGCACCAGCAGAACGAATGTATCAAATGGAAAACCAAAGCCTGTTCAGAATTCATGATGCCCTCAGGACCAAAGTGAATATTTAGACGCATGCCTATAAGGGGCAGAGATGGTATCCTCGATGGAAGGACAGAACTTTACTGTACTTGTAATTCTCACAAGTATAATCATTAACCATGCAAACAATTTTTTTTTGGAATGTGCATGTAAGGTCAGACAGTATCATGCAATTACACATTTTCACCTAGTAAAGAGCAGTCTTGTCTTCCATTGAGAAGAGCTTTTCCATGCTCATATTTTTAGCTTTATTAGTAGGGTAATATTTCAAAATTATTTAGTTCTTTCCTTTCTAAAATGAAGGTTAGAAGAAAGTAATGTTAATATCAGAATCTGAAAGTAGCATAATTTTCAGGAGTTATCTTTCAGTTGCTTAAACATCTGCAAACTGAAAAGCAAAATTTTCATTATTTTGAGATCTGAATTTTAAGATAGAAGAAAAACATTACTTGCTTTTTATCTTTGAAATAGGTTTTTAATTTCTGCTGGAGTGCTCAATAAATAATTGCTGTTTTGTAGAGCAACAATGCAAGGGCAACTGTAGATATACAAAGACTTATTTTCATTCTGTGAAGATGAGAAGGGGAATCCAAAATACAAAGGAGAAAGGAGTTAGGAAAAAAGTCTGAACCTAAAGAAGAAAAACTTCTGTTTTTCAAAGGATATCCCTTATGCTGACAGTCTGAAGTAGTTTGATCTTGCTAGTGTCAAGTCAAGTGAACCAAGCTGGCCAAAGAAAACGCAGCTGATACCATATTTTAGGAGGTCATCGAGCTTTTGGGGGTGAAAAGGAGAGAGGCCGTGAAGCTAATCCAGATGAGATACCTAATCTTTTGTTTATGTTCCACTGTGATAATGTCATTTCAGAGTAACAGTAATAATGAAAAGCAAGGAAGTTGAAAAAAAGTAGAAGGACAGAAAAAAAATGGGTGGCAGAATTATTTGACTGTCATTTTGTTTTGGCAGATAACAATACAAAGTTCAAAGGCTATGAATCCTAATAAAAAGTTTCTAAAACAATGAACTTTTGATATCAATAGTGCATGTGTTGAAGGACATACTAAGTAGTGTTAAAAGAGTGTTCAAGTAAGAATGTCCCCTGCTATAAGTAAAGTAACAAAAAATGGCAAGAATGTCAAAGGGAAATGGTTATTTTGCTCCTATCTGAATACAAATCATTGTAAATCATTTTCTCCCTGTCACCCTGATGATTTTAACTTTCAGGTTTTCCAGCTCAATGTAAATTTTAAGGAAAGATTCAGAAAATGCATCCATGACCAGTGTACTGCCACAGCTTTAAGAATGCCATAACATGTCAGTTTTTGAAAAATTCAACAACAGATTTTTTTCTAAGAATAATAATTTCTGTGCATAGCATCCTTACTCTCACATCACGCTATGGAACTCCCCATTTTGTATATCATGTCAAATATTTTCTATAAATTTTAATTTGCTCTGTTTTCATAAAAATTACTTATAAAGAATCTTACAAACTTCTCATTTATTAAGGATGCAAGAGCAACAATCTGGTCTCTGTAAACCAAGTCAGTTCTTTTGAGTAAATGCTACATTTTTACTTCTTTTTTTAAAAAGGAGAAGAATATTTATTTATAGATAAAAGTACTTAAAGGATAATACATGCATTTATTAACAGCCTCTTATGAAATGTAAGTTGATTCTGAAAATCCAGGCTTTCTGAAATTCCCATTTAATTTAATTTTTAGAAGCAGCCCAGCATTCTGTACAGAGCATCTGCCAGAATGAAAAAAAACTGGGTGTTCAGTGTTCAGTCAATGAGGTACAGTAAGTCCCCAGAGCTCCTATTTGCCTGCTCTGCTTGCAGGACTGTGATGAATCATTTAATATATACATAGGAACTAGTGAACAGTAACAGTTCAACTAAAATTAACATTTCTGAAGATCACATCTAAGATTGTATACATCGGAACTGTTAGGTTAAGAATCCTTCTCTAATGATTTTCCTTGCAGATTTGGGGCTTCTATCTCAAACAAATAAATGTACTATATAATACTTTTTTTTAAAATTTAGTCATATTTTAGTTCTATGGTGTATTTGTCCCTAGAAGAACATTTGCATGGCCTAGTATTACAAATCAACATCTGCAGCTGTAACACATCTAGTCCCTCAGTAGCATTTAGCAGTCTATACAGCAGTTTTTTGCCCAGTTTAAATATGATTTACTTTTAATGTTGTTTTACTTCAGCCTTTCCCAGGCACAATGAAATTTTACTTCAACAATTTTACTTTTATTCTGTGTTTTTGCATGTGTGGCAGATTCAGATCTAGAGGCATGATTCCGTGTACAACATATATTTTGTTGCTTGTTTCCCAGCTGATAAAGAACATTTGCATTCCAAGAGTTCCCTTGTTACTCTTCAGACATGGGTGAATACTGTGAAGTAAGTATTCAGAGATATGTATTACAGTAAAACCATGAATTCACCTCAGTGGTATTTATGACCTTTTGTATTTATTTTCAGAAAACATGTGAGTATTTTTTTAGCCAAAATGCTTGAGGAAAACAAGAAGTCTCATGAGTACTTGTACAAAGGCTCACGCCTAGGAATGTTCATTAGGGCTTTCTCAAACCTCTGATTTTCCTCCTTCAGTCATCTGGTCACTGACCACAAATATTAGGCAGCAAAGAGTTATCTGCAACAGTTTGAGAGAAATGTTAAATCTTGGCTGAAATGAACATCTCAAATACATCCTTTGTTCAGTAGTTTGTGGCCTATAATCCGTAACTGGTCCAGAGATTACTTTCTGTCTCCAGGGAGAGTCATCTAGTCACCCAGTACACTCTTACTTCATCTGCCACATTGCACTCAGACAAAGTAGGAACACAGAATTCCCTGTTCTATTCTCTTCCATTAAACAGTTCTTGTGCAAACATGTCTCTGGAAGTGGACAGGATGACCCTTAAGTGGTGCTACATAGTGAAATGGAAAACTTGCCACTATAGCAAGTAATATGTTTTCTCCTCTGTTGAAAGCTCCCAAATGTGTCTGTCTTTACAGAAAATTCATAAAGGAAAAGCAGCTGCTACTATTGACAGTTTGAGCAAAATTTGCCCAGTGCATTTCTTAATGAAAACCTTTTAATCTTACCAAACCTTTAAAAAATGACAAGATGACTGGAACTGGTTCAAGGGACTTGAATTAACTAGACAATTTAAACCATCCTTTTTGCACTTTAAACTCACAATTCACACTTTTCAAAAGATAAATTTGACATCAGTTTTCCAGTTCACTAACAAGGACATTCCAAACATTTGGTGTATTTTCCCCAATATATCTGCATATGTCATAGAATTACTAACAATTTCAGTGAAATTAGATATTTGGGGAGAAGACTGCAGTATGTAATTAAGCTACAAAAGGAGAATAAAAGAGTGCAGGTTTGCATAAAGAGAATGCCTCAGCTCACATTCATGAAAAGACAGACATCCAGGACTGAAATTGCTTCTCCATCATGTAAGAGTAACTGCACAACACACATAGCTCTGAAACATATATTGACCTGAAGTGCTGCCAATGCTTAAAGTCTTAATTGCCATAGGAAATTGCTAAATATGACCATTTATATATATATAAAAATATATAAGGGTATGAGAGCAAAATGCAATGTGAAGTGTCTTTGGATTGGTATAATTTAAAGTAATGAGGTTCAATTCATAAAATGCACTTGTGAATAATTTGTGCAGTTCAAGGTATATTTTTGCATAAAGATTGACCTATTCATATGTAAATATCCTTATCAACATAGTCACTCCATGGAGACGTTTATATTACTTTACTTTGTTCACTGATTTATTCTATTACACTATGGTCAAAATTTAAAGTACAAATTATTGACAGATGTTAATAAACTTTGAAGCATTCAACCTCGATCTTACTTGAAACAGAGAATGCAATTATGAAATGTGAGCTTCCACGCTTGACTTTTATATTCCCGTAAACTCAACAGTTAAAAATAATAAAAAGACAAAAAAGTTTGTAGCAGATATTTCATATTCATGCCATGTTGAGTATTTGTTCAGCCCAACCTGACAGACACAGCCAAGTTGTAATTAATGTCATAACATAGAAATTAGGCCAATTAGTGCTTAACACTGTTGGCATGGTCTGAAGTTGTTATAGTTTTGTTCTTCATTGATTTCCAGTATGCTGAATTTGATTGATGGGGTCTTTATTGTTTTTAATACCGAAACTTAGCTATTCTCCAGAAAAGTGTCCCACACTTAGATTTGAAGCAGTATTACCAAGTTTTACAACAAAATTTGTTTTACTCTCTAAAAACTCTGAACTCAGAGTAAAAGCCTTAAAATTTGGTATTTATATTTATGGGCTCCTAGCAGATCAAGCTATGGTTTTTGCAAATAAAGAGAACAAGAACTGACAGGTACTTAACTGGCTGTATCTGTATACCATTTGAGCATAGCCAGTGACTGATCCTATGAGTATCCATCCAGTTAAAATACTGGATCACAGCAGAAACTGGAAGCCCACTATGATTTAAATGCAAACAAACATAAACATTTATGCAGCCTTTGGAGGGTAAATCCTCAGTAATTCCAACCCGATTATCTTCCATTTCCCTGTGCTCACAGTTTCTCAGACTGCAGTTTTTTCAGTGGCAGTTATGGTACACCACTGTTCCCTTTGCTGTGTGGTCCTCCCAAATAATGCATGAAAAACAGAAGGAAAAAGAAACATTACTGTGACAATCCAGTATTGGCAGAGATTTCTTCAAAACAAGGGTTTTAAGACTCATTTTGTGGTCCAGACATTCCACTATTACTAGGAAATATAAATCCGCTCCCTTTGAGGGGAGAGTGTATTACAAATCAGTTATCCTTCAACAGACAAAAGAAGACTTTGGACACTTCTTGCTCCAATTAAGTCAAAATCTTTTACTAAACAGGTCTTTAAAACCAGACAAACTTCTATTTACTACAAAACAACAAAAAAAAGAAACCACTTTTTTAGTTTTCAGTTTTTAAGGGGAGATACTGAGTTTAACAGACATATACACACACACACACACACACACTTGGAAGATGAACCTCTCTCCCCCCTCTGTTCTTATATATTGATTTTCTCTTTCCTTGGAAGTGTTTTCCAACCTTCTTGGGATTCTTTACAGTATAATAGGTTCCTTAGTCTATGAAAAGCACTAATAGAAGAGTAGGAAAAAGGACTTCGTATTCTTAGTTTAGAACTCAAGAAAATATCAATCCAATTACAGTTCTGATCAGTCATACTGATTTTAAGTGAGTGCATATCCATGAATCCTGTGAATTAACAAATACATATACCACAATACCCAGTGAGGCAAGACAGTTACTTGTCTTGTGTGACACACTTATTACTTGTCTCCTTTCTACTGAAATAAGCTTTTCCAAAATTTAAGAAATTTTCGTAAGCGTATATGAGAATCACACAGGCAGATTATGTAGACTGATTCCATCTCAGTTTCTCACCATACAAGTGAGAATTCATTCTTTATTTCTTATCTGATACATACTTATTATAATATTCTTCCATTTTTGTTTTCCCTGGGAAGATCCAAGATGTCTAGGCAGAGGCTCTGAATACTATGTGCTTTATATACATCTCCATTACTATTTAGAATAAATGGAGAGTACCTAGATAAGACAAAATATTTGAGGTGTAAGCTGTAATCGCTTCCATATGTTATTGAAAAACTCTAGAACACATCATTACGAAATTATAGGATTTTGTTAAGAACCTTATCAGAGAATCATAAAATCAGAGAATGGTTTGAGTTGGAAGAGGCCTTAAAGATCATCTAGTTCCAAATCCCATGCCATGGGCAGGGGCGTGTCCCAGTAGACCAGTTTCTCAGAGCCCCATCCAGCCTTGCCTTAAACACTGCCAGGGATGGGGCATCCACAGCTTCTCTGAGCAACCTGTCCTGATGCCTCACCACCCTCACAGAGAAAAATTTCTTCCTAACCTCTAAATTAAATCTACCCTGTTTCTGTCTAAAACTGTTACCCCTCATCCTGTCACTAATCTTCTTTTGCAATTGATTTTTCCTAAAGTTTCATTGAGCTGCATCTGCTCACCTTACCATCCAAGGAAAACCTGACTGGCTTGATATGTGATAACACAGTAGTCACACTCTGCTACCACAGCACAAATAATTCAGGCTAATGGAAATTTCCCAACACCTGTTTCTGTCAATGCTAAAGAAGGTGGAAAGGTGGGAAATGAGTAACTTCAGTGAGGAAAAAAGTGCCACTTCAAAGAAATCTTTGTTTCAACCCCTAAAGAAAAGATCACCAAATGTTGCATATTGTCTCACAAACCCAAGAACTGCGCTGAGAGATAGGTAGGACATGTGCAGAGGCACACAGGTACACACAATACAGGTCTAATCCATTCACTGCAGAAGTTAAACCTTGATACCCTTAGTTAAGGATCTTGAATTCCAGCTTAACGTTTTTTAAACTGTGCGAGCCACTCATGATTTATAGCATGATCTTAGCAGAAACTCTCAGTGGAGTTATGCTCTCTGTAGCCAGAATTGCCCATGTTATATTTTGATACACATCATATACAAGACATTTAAACTGTTATTTTATTGATTTCTAAAGCTTTAATGACTCTGATCTCCAGACCCGCACTCTAGTACAAGTAGAAATAGAAGGACAGATCCAGGCTTGTTCTAGAAATGTGTGCTATACAATTCCTGAACAGAAGAGCTTTCTCTTGCCCAATCTTCCAAAAACATTATGGGGCACTTGTCAATTCACATCGCATTAGTATACCCTGACAGAACTCTGAAGGCTACAATCACAGAAGGAGGAGGTGATAGCAAAGACTCAGTTCATGATAGCTACTTTAAATTGTGGTGCTGACCAGTTATGGCAAAGTGCTGTCAGAGTGAGTTTGACTAACATTCCAAGGCACAGTACACGTTCCTGTCCATTTTTAATATTTAATAGGCAAATTATATTATAAACAATAGAGGATGAAATTTATTAGACCATTTTCATTGCCCATACTTCTTCCCAAGTAGAAAACTAATGGCACATAAAGCAAGAATCAAATGTACTGAATTTTATTTTCTTCTCTTCTAGCACAGTAAAATATCACTTATATGATTTTTCAGGACTTTAAGTGTGCCATTAATTTCTTCAAAGACGCATCAGTACACTTAGAAATTTTTTAAAAAATAAGTGGAATCATTAATATCCTTCTATTCTGACGAATATCATAAAATATTAGATAGCTAAAAAAGTATACAATAAAATAAAATAATTTACTTTTGTTTAACCTCATCACAATTTCCTTTGGTATGCAGACTAACTCCAATTAGCTGCAGAGTGTTTTCAAATATGTTTCAGAGAAAAAAGGGAAAGCCTGATAGAGCTATCAAAATACAGTCCTTTCTATTCTGTTTTCATTTATTTAGTCTTGGAAATGGTAGGACCATGATGAAACTTTAGTATTTTGCGAAAGGAATGGCACACGACAGTATTTTAACCTTTTATGGCCACTGAACTTTCAAATTACAGAGGAGTGAGTGACTTCTCTAGGAACTGTTACAGGAACAAATGAGCTCTTGAAAGTACCAGGAGCTGAGGAGGGACTTTGCAAGAGTAACCCTGTGTCTGGTTGCTGTAAGGATGACACACAATGAACATAAACAGGCAAATAGTAACTTCTCCTTCACAGCTGAAAGTCCTGACACGTCAGAAAAGAATGTACTCAGAGCAGGGCACAGAGGCGCAGACTGACACCCACTTTGTGCCCAGGGGACACTTAGGCAGTTGAATCCTGAATTGTATACCACAGTTTCCACAAAATCCCAGGAACAAGTCTGCCCGGCACCATGTGATGCATTTTCCTTTTATAAACAGTAAACAAAATCAGCTCTGATTTGGCTGAAACTGTAAATTCTGTAATTGAGGGGTGGCACTGGTCAAGTCCAGGCAGCTGACCCTCCCAGAGCTGCAAACAGATGGCTAATAACAGCCTAGGACATCCAACCAGCTCTGACGATTTGTCACATTTCCAAGCCGTGGTGACAAGCAGCCCCCTGACACCTGCTGCAACTCTAATTTGAAATCTTGAATGTTACTGATAATCACAGCTAAGGTAATTTTTTCCCCATGGTGTTATAGCAGAGGATTTTCAGGTGGCTATTTAAAGCAAACTTTTTGTCTAAATTAAGCATGTGTATATGTGTGCTGGATGAGAAAGGGAAAAAAGCTCACAAAGAATTATGAAGTTATATAACAATTTGGAAAATAACTTTGTATCCCAGACACCCTACAGTGGGTTCCAAGAGAGGCATGTTGGAGTTACAAATTAAAATGCTTTGGCATTTTTCCAGGCAATAATTTCTCTTCCCGGGGTGAATCATTATATTTACTTGGCTTAGATTACAGTGCAGGGTCATTAAAAAACATTCTGGTTTCTTCACCAGATTGCAATAGCTTGCATTTATCCAGCTGCAACTACACACCACATTTTAAAAAATTGGTTCAATATTGGCTAAAAATTGATGATGTAGGCAATTTTTATGATCTGTTCTTTGTGACTGATTAGGAAAAAAAGAAGTGTAGGCAATTTTTATGTTTGTTCAAACCCTATTAAAATAACACTTTTATCTTCCCAAACCATAAGTGAAGCGTTTGCAGCATCGGGGCTGACCCTGATCTTCTGCATATTCTCTGCTTAAAGGACATGAACAGGAAATGGTCAGCTTAAGGACACAATGAAAGGAAACACAGCAGCAAAGGTTTCACTGATAACATGTGATTTGAAGTCAGTGAGCAGATTCAGTCAGTCATCCAGCTGTTCGGGCCAAAGTCTATACAGCACTCTGCTGACTCCTACAAGACTGTGTCACGAAAACATGTGGAAGACTGACGCTTGACATGGGCAAGGCAGGGAGAGCAGAGCACTTTCACATCATCAGATGCTGTGGCTCAGTTATTTCATGCCAGAACCAAGGAAAATTATGCTGGTTTAGAAATATTTGTTTTTCTAAGAGTTAACTGGGCCAAATAGAAATAGGATTCTGATGTGAGGGTGTATTCATATGTCAGTGCATGAGTATCACTAGGTGTAATGGAGTTCAGGTCAGAGCCAGAACTGCAAAGTATTCCACACCCACAATTAAGGACTAATCGTATTATTTTTTATTTTTCTTTAGGGGAGAGAATTTTCCAGAAGACATCAGCACTTTGGATACTGAATGATTATAGTGTGTTTAAAAGGTTTTATTAACTATAAACTTAATGCAGTTTATAATTTCTAAGCAGTTCTTTTCTTTCTTCACACACTCAGCAATAAACTTACACCAGCCAATAATTAGAAAAAAATCCTTACTGAGTGTAGCAAGGAAGGGAAAGATGTAATATGCCTTTGGTGATGTGCTTTCATACTGACTTTAGAAGCATAATTTAATCTAATTTCTGATTTTGGATTGTGGTAGTTACAAGTCTTGTGCTTGGACAAGAATTATGTCCTCTAGATTTTTCAAGGCACATGAAACAAGAAAGAAAACATACTGGTTGTTTTGTTTTTTTTTTTTAATCATTAAAACCCTAACAATTTCTTAAATCTTGCTTAACTGTGATTTTAGAAGACAATCACTGCCAGGTTGTGCAAGAGCTTTAAAAATTCTTAGGGTATTGACAATTCATCAAATCATCATGCAGGTTTCTATGTCAGCACTATTTGCTATTTTTTTTTTCCAGTCCAGAATGAACTGGCTGGCCAAAACCAAAGTAATTAATAGCCTGACCACTTGAAGTGGTTCTGGATGACTCAGGCATCACACTCCATCTTCTACCTGGCTCAATGTTTTCTGTTCTGTAAGAGCTGTAGCGTCTTGTCCATTTTATATATTTTTATATAAAATACCAATATTAAGACAGATAGAAAAAACACTATATACTAGAGGAAAGAAACTTTGGATATGAGATCCCCCACATTCTAAGAAAAGTTTTCTACCCAAGAAATGAGTTATGCCAGAATGAATCAATACTTATAAGAAATTCAAAAGGGTCATGTGAATGTTACACAGCAAAACTGTTGTATATTTTAAACCTCAAACAGTTTTGCAAATAGAATTCTTGTTTTCTGGCCAACCCTTTTCTCAAAACAAGCAGACTTGTAAAAAGAATTGAAACTACATATAGTTTTACTTTCTGCAAGTCATTTAAAAGTTCTGTCATGAGTGTTCACAGTTTCCATAGCCTTTCATGACCCTGGGGGTCTTAATGAAAAGTGATACTAATGCTATATATATGTATTACGTGGGGATTTCCAAGTGCCAAACATGATAAATAAATGTGCTATTTACCTACAAAATTTGCTACCTACCTATCCGCACAAGAAACCAAATGGAGATGACCACCTCTGATACACTGCATTTTTATCTTTATAGCCTCAATATATCTAAACCATGTGGGCATGGTCAAGAGAGAGGAGACTGGGCAGCAATAAATTAGATGCATAAAGTTAAAATCTATATTAATAATATATGTTATGTCATCACTGAATAAGTTATTTGATAAATCCAAACCCAGCCAAGAGCTCTTTTTTTCCTATTTAATTTTTTTTTAAAAAATAAAGGGGTAAATTTTCAAAGCTCAGAGAAAACCACTTACTTCAGGCAACTGTATTTGCATTTGCTTTTAACATCATCCTCTCCGCATTTTGAGCCAAGCACTAACCAAGAGTTTAGATAGAATTCAGACTAGTATTTACTAACATGAACACATGGTATATTTCAGACAGTACTTTATCTCTGATTAATAACCTGCTAGTTTTTAGAATATCCTATGCATTATTGCAAACGTTCTGTCTTGACAACAACAGGAATACCCTGAGTTACCAGCATATTAAGTAGCTGGAACAATATTGTGAAGAGTACCCCCATGTGCATGAAAATGATCTTAAATCACTCTCTTTTAATCACTCTATCAAATGAATGAGGTGAATATTTTATGTGGCCCAACTGTTAGTGTTTTATCCAAAGTCCAGTTTTAGCTGATATTGCTGTTGTGGAAATAGGTGATCTTGAAGCAATTAGGAAGGACAGAATATGCATTATCAATGGTTTGATTTTTTTAAAATTACCATCTAAAAACTATAAGAAATACTGGTGGACCTAACCTGTGTATAGCTGTGCTGGTGAGGGTAAGGTTGGCAAATGGACAACTTCCCCCAGAGGAAGACCACAGGAAGTCTGAGGAAGACTGACTTAGGACATTCAGAAAGAGAAATGTTGGATAGATTCCAGATTATGAGTGTCGTTCTACACAACGTGTTCTACATGCAAGCCAAGGAGAACAAGTTTGGCAGCATTCATTAAGGATCTTTTGCTCCTGGAGATGGAAGATTAGGTGGATAACATAAGACAGCTGCATCCTTTACTGAAGGAGACTTTCACAGTTCATTTAGGCTTTTCCTCAAGTGCCAGATTCTCAGCTCTGCTCTTGACTCCATCTGTCATAATTTCCTCCCCTGAGCTTTCCATTCCTTTCACTTTGTATCATCTGCCAGTATGCATCGTCATTTCTCCTAGTACAGATTTCCCAGTCCACCAAGCTCCCTGTTATCAGGAA
>WEIT01001038.1:11633-43356 GCA_013389985.1 Dryoscopus gambensis | reverse complement strand
CTTCAAAGTAAGCCAATTTTTTCTGGCCTCAATACGCACCCCACTTTTACCCATCTGTTCAAAGATGCAGCCAGAATTTTTCTTTAACAATTGAATGCGATTGTCACTGGCAGTCATGCAATTATATGTGAATGCTTGGAAGAATGTGGTATTTAGAAAATGTCTTTGGGTTCACATTTCCTTGTCTGAAGCAGATTGTTACATATTCTTCAGGACAGTTCCCTAAAGAAATATTAAATCAACCTTCTTTGTACTTTGAATCTTGTTACTATTTTGGTATCAAAAGCCCTTAGGCAAATCACTGAAAAAATCATTATTCTCTCTGGAATGCCACACATTTTACCGCAATTTCTAATTATCTCACCTAATTTGTAAATACTAGAAAAATACAAACATGGCTATTTATTTTCACTCTATAGGAGTTGCATACAACTTTCTGAGATCTCCAGGTTTTAAGGCTAAAAGAAGCTTGTCTGACCATCTAATTATAACACCCTGCTTAACTCAGGTCATAGCACTTCAATTAATTCCTTCCCCAATTCCCGTAACAGCAACTGAACTAGAGTGAGTTTTAAGTTCTATTTTTAACTTCTAGATAGGAGAATAATTTCAGAACCATATTTACAGCTACTGTCATCTCAGGTCTGGAGAAAAATATTACAGCAATTTATACCAAAAGGTAATTTTGTTCAGTTCAACCTTGCTGGTTTTCTAAAGCCAGTTAAAACATAATGGCATCGAAGCATTTTTAGTTGCAGAATTCAGGGTTGAGTTATTTACAGTAATATTACAGAAACAGTTCTCAAGCCTAATATATCACAATGTGATGTGAGTAGTCATTTAGATTGCAGAGGAGGCATTTTCAAGCTTTGTGCACACACATTTGATTGTCTGGGAAATGCCTGCACCATTTCCTTGGCAGAGCGCATGGTAAAATACTCTGCAGCTCATTCCGCCCTGGTAGTTCCACACACATCTGGGAGCACAAAGCATGGATGCTCCTGTTTCACTCACATCAAGAAAGTTAAGAATGAAAAATAAGGAATAAAGCCAAACTAAAAGATGACAGGTGCATAATTATGTCCAGATACATTCTGAAAATCACATCACGCCATTCAGATCACCACTACTCAAATAGTGAGTGTATGCTTTCGAGACTACACAAACTGGTTTGCTTCCTTCACAAGCCCCATTTCAGAGCAACACCTTCCTTCTCAGCACAGGAGTCTTGAGGTCAGCGAGCTGGTCCACAGTGGGCAGCCAAAATAGGGAAGACTGAAGCTAATAGACCACCAAGAACATTATCATATTGCTCATAATGGTAAGGACAGGCAAAACACTTCACTATAAATTATTCACTAACTCTTGGTATGCACCCAACATGCTCTGACACACATCAACGCCTTTTGCATTTGGCCCACATGTATTTCTCCATATTCTACACAGTGAATACATGTATTCTGAAGATATTCACCTTTGGTTGAAACAATAGATTATCATTTTAGTTCCAGTTCACAGAAGTGTAGGTCTTTGAGTTCACCTAAAGGTTCCTTGGATGAGTGAGAATGACTGCCAAGGGGATTGGGCACTCACTCACAACGAAGTATCAGAACTCAAGTTTTCAACTTATTTTTAGCCTGGTTTCCCAAGGAAATGAGACAGCAGTGGGATGTCTATCAGTTTCCATCTGTTCTCTTTTTCTCTCTCAACACTTTCCCACACCAAAAGCTTTTGGGGTCAGTAGCCAACTTCAACATTTTGCAAAGCAGTGAAGTTCTCAAAGACACTAAGGGCCTACAGCTTCCCTACACAGTAAGCAGCCCTGGCACCAAGGGCATTGGTAAGTCAAGATGGTAGGAAAACTAAAAAGGGCCCCAGAAAAAGGTGATGTAAATTCTCCACGCTATTCCCCATGTACAGTACAGTCAGCTATTCATTATTTGGAAAATGGAAAACTGAGATATAGTTAAATGGGAGAAAACCAGACAGTATCAGTCCTTCAGGATCAAAGCAGCAGTACGTGGTGTGCCTGCACCCCATCTTCAGTTCTTGTCAAGCAGTAACATAGAGAAGCTATGATAGCTCCAGATCAGATTTCAGCTTCTAGAAACAACACTGCTGTTATCAGGGCATACTGAGCATCGTTTATAAGCCTTGGTTGTCTGGCATAGAAGCTACATAAGTGCATCTGATAGTTCATCCACAGATGATGGAAAGTCATAGAATTAACCTAAAGTGTAAAAGAGTCAAGAGGAATTTTCTGTTTGACCACATCTCTTGCACCAGAAGAGAAAATGTTATCCAGCAAGCTAAACAAGCGTGGTCAATGTACTCAACCTCTGCTTTTGTGGCCACTGAACTTTGCAGACATAAGAATACTTTAAAGAAAGGAAGCTAGGAAAGAAAGAAAACTGTATTTTGATTACAGTACCCACCAGAAAAAAAAATAAAAAGAAAAAGGGATACTTGAATTCTAGTTCTTCCTCCTAAAATGCTTTATGTCCAAATTTTATCTGAAGATTATTTAATGTCCATGCATCATGTGATATAGCTAACATTTAATACCATGAAAATTACTATGAAAACAGAGGTCTTTACTAATCACCACCATGCTTCAGTGCCTTTTTGGATCTAAGCATGAAGTTGCAAATTTACTTTAATTATATGAACCAACTCTTTTATGGCACTGCAAATCACAGTCTCAAATAGTTTTTTATCTAGCAAATCTAAGCAAGCTCAATCCTTCTCTTGGTCATACAAGTCACGTTCAACTCATTTTAGAGACCTAACAAATAAAAAAGTGTAACAAGATGTTCTCATGATGCACTTAATTCTGAAAATTTACCCTTACATGTTGATGTAGTAAAGGCCTGTTTTTGATCTACAAATGGACAGAACATTTAATCCCCTTTCCCAGGACCCTAATAATCAGGATCATTAAGGCCTACCAATACCTTCAGGACCCTGACACCAATACTGTTCTACAGAATATGGAAAATGGGTCAGGAATCCTTTCCTAGTTTGCCTCAGGATGATTATCACACATAAGAAAACGAGAAGTGAGAGACAGGTAATCAATGCCATTTGCAATCTTTGATGCAGTACATCAGTGCCATCAGCACCGCACAGAATATCTGAGATCACTCTCTAACGATGCTGCTAGGCAACATAGCATCTGGGGATACAAAAATACAGCTGCAATAGCAAAATTTCTATTTTGTCCACAAATAGCACTATTTATAGGCAGCACAACTCTCCCAAATTCTATATAGATCAGTGTGCTTACTGTGCTTTATTCACAGAAGCCTTGGTCAGATACTGCTTTTGAAAGTATATATAGATTTTAATGAGAATCAGTTCAAGAACTGTTTCAAATATTTTATTTTTCAAAAACTCACATGAAATGGCATTTTAAAGATTTTTTTTCCTGGGAAGTGACTTCTCATTGCATTCACTGTCTTCTCAAAATTGCTATCACAGTCACAACCAGTTTTTAGACAGATATGCTTTCTTCCTTCCCTACCAACAATGAAAACAGCCTAGGCTCCGAAAATCAAACATACGCTTTCTTCTCATGCATAATCACTTAAACGTAAGAGTGCTGCTGCTCAAGTTACCTCCTCAGGAACAATAGTACAGTTCTGCCAGAGGCAGCTTGACAATGAGTGTTACACTGGTGTAAGAGAAAGCAAAATTTGGGTGTCAGAAAATTACTACCAAAACTTTGGGAAGAAACAGCACACAGCTTGACTTTCAAGCTGGAGCTCAGTTTTGCAGGACTGGTACTTAGAATATATTTATGAACTGAACAAACCAGTTGAATTCACTTAGCATAGAAAAACCCCATGTTCCATTACATTTCCTCTATAACAAATGTCAATTTCTGAATGTCACTGTTACTTAAACAATTACCCAACTTAATAGCCTGCCTGGACCAAAACCCATGACAGAACTATGAAACAGTCAGCTAGCAAGAGTACACTTACTCTTACAAAGCCACTTGCACACAGCTTATTAAGGAGCTGTGGCAGCAGCTTGAAGTGTGACCTTCTCGCACATCTTCAAGGACTCTGCTTATGGTCCAAAGTCACGGTGAAAGCCCAGCAAAGGGTGACAAGACTATTCTTCCAAAAGATTTCCTGTATCACAATTTCCCAATATATCTTTATTTGTCAGCATTTCAGCCACGTTGCCCAGCTGGCAGAGAACTATTTTGGGCCCAAATGTAGACCACCAGAATCTCTTGACTCCACACTTCACAAACGCAGTTAAGTGTGGTGGAATACCAATGACGTAACTGGGACTGCACTAAGGGGAGCTGCGGAAGATGGGATGGCAAGGTTGGCTAGATATATCTGTAGTGACTGGTTCAACTTACAGGCTCTATGGGTGGCTACCCTACTTTTAAATACACCTTACAGTATGTTACACTACTAGCTGAAGATCTCAAAGCATTTTACAAGCATTATTAAAATGTGTCTCACACTGGTACAGTGCATAATGTACCAGTTATGCATATCTGTATTTCACAGATCAGGGTAAGCAGTCTGTCCAAGAACATATCATGCAATCAACCATGTGATCAACTTAAAATAAATCTCTTGATTGTAAATTGGTCACAGAAGTCATATTTGAAGAATGAGGAATCTTAATATTAAAGAAACAAACGAAAGGTATTTCACCAAACATTACAAATTTGAGCAGATAAACCTCCAAAGACAGACTAGAAAAATAATTTCCCATTGTTATGAACTAGAAATAGCCATGACTAAAAATTAATTTTGAATAATTTACTGATTAATTAAATATTAAAGAGTAAAAAATATTTAAATGCAAGCTGAAAACATAATACAATGTATGAAAAAAACTAGTGTAATGTTTACATCTATTTTTATGTGAGACGAGGTACATGCAACCTGATCATAAAGGACAGAATATTTATTTTATCATACTTACAAAGATACCCTTTCTTATATAGGCTAACAGCATTCTTCAGAATGGTTTGGATTTCAGATGAATGCTTCATTTTTTTGCCTTACAAGACCATCTTTTAAAACAAATCATTGAAATTAACACTTCACTGCGCTTTTCTTGCTGTTTTGCACTTTGCTGCTGCTGCTATTGTTTACCAAAAGGCCATTTTCTGCAAGGTTAGCTCTTGTGCCCAGAACCCCAGGGAAATGTTCAGCTGAGCACAATGCTCAAAGCTGCAGACAATAGGGCCCCTTCCAGGCAAATTACACACTTAAAATTGAGAACCCCACTAACTGGAGCAGTTGTCACCAAACCCCCACCAGCAAGGCCACCTTGCACAAAAGGAGCACAACAGTCACGCACGCAGACAGAGGTTCTGCTCATCAGCTGGGCACAAGCACAGCCTGAGCACTCCAACCATGGCATGCGCAGGGCACAGAGATTTAATTTGGTCCAGAGCAAAAGAGGGTTAAGTTAAATGACTGCACATATGTCGTGGACTGGGAGCTCACACAGATGCTCAGCTGACACATGGCAACTTGTTAAAGCTAGAGTAACTTGATTACGTGGCTTTCGGTGAATTCAATTCACACATCTCCTATTATGAAATAAAATTGTTCTATTTAATTTTTTGCTTAAGTGAAAACCATTTCAAGATGCAGTAAATTGCTTTCTTTAGACAGATATGAGCATGTTTCAGAGGCCTGTACACAACACGAAACACATAATCTCAAAGTCCCAGCTACAATTTGCCTCCTAATCTGAAATTCTATTGCCAGAAAAAAGGAGTTAGAAAAGACCAACTCGATTCAAAATCTATCTCGAGATTATTTACGTTTCACGTAGTATTTTTACACTGTTTCATTTTGCCTATTCAATATAACTGCAGTCATATTGGTGGTGAGTACTCGTTAGTGCATGATGAGGTCTTGCACAGATACTTGTTAAATAGCCAAAGAACAACAGAAGAGTAAATAACTGCTGAGAGCAGAGTTAGAAAAGAAAATCCTTTCTTGCATTTGAAAGGCAGCACAGCATTTTGGATTGGAAAATATTACCCTTCCTGACATAGAACCATATGGTTCCCACACTTATTAAAAAGCAGCAGGTATCTTGTGCTTGAGAAGCCAAGCATTAATTTTCCTTTTCAAGCCAAACCTCAAAAAGTTTCATGGAATTCAAGCAAGCTGCCGTAGAAGTGTTGGCATTTGAATGGCATCAGTACTCTTCATCTCACCACAAAGATGCTACAGCACCTATTTTCAAGTGAGTTTGTACAGCTACCAATTTTATTTAAGGAAATATTTATGAAATACTTGGTAAGTGTAGTTTAAAGCAGCTAATTATAGTGTATTGATCTAAAAGGCTGGGCATCTTGGAGAAAACGAGATGACATGCCAAATAATATCAACTGACAAGTGTACGCCAGTTTTTATTTGCTGTGATGAAAATAAGCATTATAATTTAAAGATTGTGCTGGAAGATTCATTTTCTGTTCAGATAAAAATATTTAGTCATATTATATGGTAAACCTTCTACCTTATTATCTGCAAGGTCTTATCTGAGAAATAGCAATTTTGCTTATAAATGTCTTCCTTTGATTTTATAAGCAGACAATAAGCTAAAAAGCAAATGTAGCAATATCTCAAGAAAGCTGCTTTCTAAGCAGCATCTTTACTTTCCTTTTAAGCAGCTGCTTAAGCAGCACCAGGGAAGTGCTAAATAAAGCACAAAGTCTTAAAGGAAGTAGTTTCAAGCTATTTACAAGCATTGTTTTACAATTAGATATATACAAACTTTTCTATCATATTACCTATGGGGAAATGGAGGCAAAATAATAATGCCCAACTATTTGTTTTACTATTAATCTGAAAGAGCTCCCATCATTACTGCTTCAGCTCTGGGCACACCGAGGCAGAAAAGTAATTTTTCCAACATTTTATCATGAAAGCTGATGAGAAGCAGTTTTTTTTTCAACAGAAATAATATCCTAACAGCCATGATAAAGACCTGAAAACATAATTCCATTTTTTAATCTAGCTAGGAAAAGAAAGGAAATAGGTTGCATACACGCAGAATCAGCACTGCCAGCTCCACCTTCTACATTAGGCCCAAAACCTCCAAATTAACACTTCTTAAAACTAAGTAACAATCATACCATAATAATACAATATGCAGTTTTGCATTGGTATGAAAAGGAAAATGGCATGAAGCTGTGTCAGGGGAGGTTTAGGTTGGGTATTATGAAAAGATTTATCACCCAGAGGGTGTTTGGGCACAGAACAGGCTCCCCAGGGCAGTGGTCACAGCACCAAGGCTGACAGAGTTCAAGAAGTGCTTGGACAATGCTCTCAGGCACAGGGTGGGATTGTTGGGGTGTCATGTGCAGGGCCAGGAGTGGGACTTGATGATCCTGAGGGGTCCCTTCTAACTCAGGATATTCTATGATTCCATGAATTATTACTCAATCTCCAAATTCATTTTAAAAAGGGCTATGGTTGTTTTGGGTCCTAGCTGTTAACTTGATAAACATGATCTGCTATCTATACGAGTTTTCCAAGCACACTGGAAACGGTGTGAAATTAGATCTGCCTGACTGCAAGTCCACCAGCCACGTGTGTATCTCTGGATACACCTGAAGCACAGACCTGTTGCCTTAGTAAACAGGTATATTAATCTAGCACCAGTGTAAATTAACTGACTGGTACAGAAACAGATGGTGTACAATCACTGTAAAACTTCTAAAATGTGATCATTAAAAAAATATTTTAATGCTTTTCTTAGACATTGGGTTTGGTTTTTTCAGTATTTTGACAGCAGCCTGTGTTCTCAAAATTAATGTTCCAGTTCTCAGTCAGAAGGCGATAGCATGCTTGGGTGAAAGAGATGCATGTAAAAAATCATAAAGGATTTTTGTGGGAGATGCCATGCAAGCTGAAAATGTCCTTCAAAGCCCTTTAAAGGCCTTTTTTAATTCTTAAAGAAAAATCTTAATGCATCATTTTTCTCAAGACAGCTATTATTTAATCAGTTCAGTAAATCTTCTGTGTTTGCAACAATCTTGTATAAAAAAATATATACACATGCCAAAATCCAGTATATTATTCCCTGAGAGAAGTGCACAATGCTGGGTAGATTAGATTCCTCCCAAAATACATAACAAGCAGCACTTTTAACTCACTCCAGAGATCCTCAGCTGTAACCTATTAGTATTCATGAGAACTTCTGAAAGACTCCTGCACAAACGGACGGTGCATCAGGGAACTCTTATCTCATTTTTTCAGACTTGTAAAATGTATTTCATCTGATTTCAATTTTTCAAGATGTATTGCAATGAAGAATAAGTGTGTGACTCTAACAATGTAAAGTTTTGCAGTTAACTCATTTTCAAATGTTCTAGTACCATTACTGCCAGCATGAATATATGAAGATCCAGAAATAAAACACATACTGATGAGATATTTTATAAATATAAACAGTTTACACAGAAATCACTCAGTTTCAAAGAACATAGGGACAAAGAGTATGAATCTGTAAGTCTAATTAATGGAAAGTCTGCCTTTCACTTCAATAATGTTTTAAGGGTTGAACCCTTAATTGTCATCTCTTATTTAAAGACAGTATTAAATCCCTCCTGCTTCCCTTTCTCACTATCTCTTTGGCCAGTCTTGATGCCTACCCACAGCACTCCACAGAATAGGTACTCTTCTGCAGAGATATTAAAAACACTTCCTGTTCAGAAATGCCCTCAATTGCATACCCTTTTGTAAAATCTTGGTTTCAAAAGAAACGTTGCTGCAAACAGTGAGCAGAGATGAACAGCTCACCCGGCTTGTCCTACAGACCAACCCCCTGGTGACCACCTCTGTCTCGCAGTAACCTGGCATTAAAAGCCACCAGCCCCTTGGGATGTGCCACGTGCTTCACCCTACTCCTAACCCACACAACTCACTTTCTCACTTCAAAGCCTGAACCATACTGGGTTTTTTCCCCCACTGGCTAGTAAGTACACTTTCTAATAAAACATAACAAATTATTTTAGAAGACTGGCACATGTGCAGTAGCAAATCTTACAGAGAAACTCTTTAAAAATACTCTGAGCAAAGCATGGAAGGAACATGTTACAGAAGGTACAAGCCAGTCTTCTGTGGGCTACAGGGGTATAAATGCTGTGGTTGAACCACATAATCATGCTGCATAATCACAGCACCACAACTCTGTCCCTGCACTGCTAGAGACTGTTTGCAGATGCAGCAGCCATTTTATAAACCCCATTACAGAATACAGAGCGCTCTTTTTGGGTTAGTTGTGCTACACTCTGCCCCTTCATCCTCACACAGTGCAGGTACTGTCTCTGGGCTGAACAGTTCTGTGCTGACAGGGGCTATTTTTAGATCTCAGAAACAGCATTCTTCCCAACCTCTAGACACTGTGCCCCAAACCACATGATCAGCAAATCAGCACATTACTGCTGACTTCTGAGTCTTTTCAATCTTGTCTAAACAACTTTAAACTTGTGTCACCGCAAGCTAACACAAAACAAATAATATCTTCCTAAATGTTTTATCTTTGACATAAATAACTCATTCAGAAAGATTTGCAAGAGGCAATTAAAGTACCTTGCTGAGTAACAAAACTTGGAAGGAACACAGTGCGAAATGACTCAAAAAGGATGTAGATCAAAAAGACACACACACACACAAAGTCAAACCAAAAAAACCCACTCAGATCTTCCTCATTTTTCTTTTACAGTTCTAATTAGAAATTTTTTTACAAGATTAAAAAAAATGCCCTTGTACAAAATTCACCAATTAAGAGAAGAAATCTTTAAAATCTCATTTGAATAAACAGAAAAAGAGTGGGGGAAGGAGATGGAAATTATATAAAGTAAATCAACTGACATGGTCCGCAGCCTTACTGTGTGACTCTGCTTGCAGCAGCCTACAGCATCTTGCGGCCTCCTCATATCGTTCTAGCTTAAATATCATCAATAAAAGCACTGGCAACATTATTGCTTTTTTATATAAAATCACCCACTTTAACTTATTGTACTTTAGAATAAGCTCGTCATGTACATCAAGAAATATGGAAATTTGTCTATAAGAAAAACTTTATTCAAGTGACTTATTGAAAGTTAAATGATTAAAAACTTTTGAGGCATGTCAAATTGACAGACCTCTTCCATACATCTGGATTAGATCTGAAGTAAAGATCAAATTATTTTTCAATAAGCCTTGGCAGAATTATGGATTTCAGTTGAGTAAAGATAAAATTCATTTACACACCAAATAACTGAGTTACTTTTTAAGTTTTACACCCAAGACTTACACTTCATTGGACAAAAACTGATGATGGAAAGTAAGCAGAATATTTCCATACAACTGAGAAGGAAATTCAGAGGCTCCTAAACTAAAAGATTAATGCCTTAGTTTCAGCAGCTGGAAAATTTTACAAAGTATTTTACTATCAGGAAATTAAAAAGCAAGACCAAAGAAAGTATCAAAAACCACATGGAAGTAAAGCAAGAGGTCTCAGAAAACTTGTACTGCATGAAATAAACCATTTTTATGAACTCAACCTCATCTTATATTCATCAAGGAAAAGATACTTTTTCACCTCATGTTACCCAGCACACAATAAAAAATTCAAATAATCCCAGTGACAGAAATTCAGCTATAGAGACGAGTAGGACAAGACAAACTATGAAAGAATAACACAATACACATTTTAGTTATCTAAATTAATAGCCTGTGCTGTATGGCTCCTACAGTCAAGTGGAGCCTCCACAACTTGGGCCCTCTACCTAGGAGCTTAGACCAAGCTGTGCCTTTAGGCATTTTTACCACTGCATAAACGTTACCAATTATCCTGTCTTCAGGATACTTTTATCATACATTAACTACCACAAAGAAAATGCAAAAATTTATTCCAGAGACAGGAGAGGATGGCTTTAACTCTGATAAATTAAATGCAAAACTAGATTAAAGGAAAAAAATTCTAAAACTAAGTATCTTAGAAGGAATAACAATATTTAAAAAAGAAACTGAAAAATTATTTGAGGAAAATAAACATCACCAAAAGAAACCTCTGACGATAAGAATACAATTATTCTACTAACAACCTTCAAGCAGTATCTTTGAAAAGTGATAGCTCAAAAAGAAGAGAACAAAGTACTCCTTCTGCATTTGGGAATTTTCTGTATTAGCCACACACTTAGAATTTGTTCCAGTGTTTCTACAGCAGAATGCTTTTAATTTTACATTTATTAGCATGGTAAGTTTTCAAATAACAATTGTGGCAGTGTATAGTTCCTTAAAAAATATACAGCATTTCAAGCAGATAACAATAAGTGCTTTTATTACAATGACTTTGGTTTCATGTCACTGGTATAATAAAACATCTGCCCAGAAATCTCAATTTAATTAAGTCTATTGTGTCTATGCATAAATATGGCATTCAATCTGTATTATTTCCCATACCCTTAAAAATAACATATGAGCCTATTTTCATTATACTCCTTCGACAAAGATGCTTAACATTTAATTGCCAAGTGAAACAAATAGTGTACTTCTAAGGTTCCATATTCACAGAGACAACACTAGAAGATAAAAAAGTAGTGCAATTAAACGCTGTTAAAATATAGTAGGAAATCTGATCTTCGAATATATTTTTTCAATTTTTCTGTGTACAGGCTTAAGCTTCTTCACAAAGCATCCCATAACACAATACCTGACAAAGAAAACACCTCCAGGATTCAATTATATACTGCAGCATTTATCAAAAGCTTATTAAAATAGAACATATAAAAATAACTTGCATCATCTCAAGGTATCAGACAAAAATGACCATGTAGATTTTAAAGTGAATGGTGACAACTGTGTAAGAATTTAGTGTAGTTCTTGTCTGGTTTGAATGAACCAAAACCCTGTCCAAAACAGGGTCCTAATATCCCATCAGGATCTTTCAGCACTTAAAGGAATTAGTCCTTTATTCCTCTAAATGCTGAGTAAACCATCAGCTGTCACTTAGAGGTGATGGACAGAAAGTCAGCATGTTACCCACCAATAAAGTAGTTGTTTCCTAATGCGAGCATTTCTTCAGAAAGCACAAGTCCACCCAGTGCCTGGAGAAGAGTGACACTTCTGCCATCAATAAGTGAACACTGTTTAAATCCAGTGCTTGTGACCTTCCATAGCAGGATGAGAGAAGCAGTAGCATCTTGCCTTATNTAGTACCTCCATCCTACGATCTACACTGCCATCATTTTCTGCAGCTGAACTACATCCATCCCTGCTGTTTACTGAAGAATATTCAATGTTCGTTCAATACCGGGAGACAGATCCTGGTAGAAATCCTCATTTGTTTGACACACCAGATCGAAGATTCAGGACAGTTTATTCTTGTAAATCAAATGAGTCATGTAATGCTCCCAAGGTCACTGAGCCCATGGTGCCTTCCTGAATATTGACAGATTGGATATAGAGTCTACTAGCGCATACACGCTGTCGGCTCCATTAGGGAGTGCTGGACACTATGCCANCACAAGTCCACCCAGTGCCTGGAGAAGAGTGACACTTCTGCCATCAATAAGTGAACACTGTTTAAATCCAGTGCTTGTGACCTTCCATAGCAGGATGAGAGAAGCAGTAGCATCTTGCCTTATTCTAAGAAAAGAAATTACGAAAATATTTAAACTGAGGGAAATTGGTGTTATTAGGAAGTGCATCACTGTAGAACTGAAGCTTAACAAAGATGGGAAACTTAAATCTAGCAAGTATGGAATCAGGAAAAATACTGAATGTTTTTAGCATGCCCACAAAATTTAAAAATGCTTCAATTGTAAGACTTGCATAATAGTTTATGTAATACCAGATTAAATCATACAGAGTCCCAGTTTCCGATACTTGAAGGTCACCATCTTAATGCCCAAGAAGTTTTACATAAATATCACACAATAGTAAAGGATCCTTATTCAGTCTTTGTATTTATGCCTTTTCGAGTAGTACCTCCATCCTACGATCTACACTGCCATCATTTTCTGCAGCTGAACTACATCCATCCCTGCTGGTTACTGAAGAATATTCAATGTTCGTTCAATACCGGGAGACAGATCCTGGTAGAAATCCTCATTTGTTTGACACACCAGATCGAAGATTCAGGACAGTTTATTCTTGTAAATCAAATGAGTCATGTAATGCTCCCAAGGTCACTGAGCCCATGGTGCCTTCCTGAATATTGACAGATTGGATATAGAGTCTACTAGCGCATACACGCTGTCGGCTCCGTTAGGGAGTGCTGGACACTATGCCAGTCTTTGTCCTCCCAGGGCACTTTTTTTCCCTCCTCACCTCCATAAGGAAACAATAAAAATCTCTCATATTTCTGGCAAGGTCCCAGATATTTGCATTAATTTCCTATGAAGGAATCCCAAATGAGTTTGAACAATCTGCAAAAATTCAAACACAACTGCATCCAACTGCTAAGACCTGGTAATTCTCTCCTGCTGAAAACAGACCTCCAAACACCTAGAGATGAAGCCCTGTTCCACAATTTCCTGTACTGAAATTGTTTCAATCCTGCTAAAAACACAAGGCAGTTTATCCCTGGTCACTTCTTACTTGACTTCAAAACAGGAAAAGCAAAGTTTCGCAATCATGTGTGACAGAAGCTGAAAAAATGTTGCAACTAGACATCATAAGAAGTAAATTTTTACACTATTTTGCACTCTCTTTAAGAACAAGACCAATTTCTATTCCAAAAGCTGTCTCACTTTTAGAACAAGATAGCAACTAGTTTCACAGTTTAGGTCTCATCTGACAATCAAAAAAAAAATCAACTTATTAAACTGAACTTATTTCCTTTCACAAATAGCCATTAAACCAGATACTTGGGCCTTTAAGATAGTAAACAAAATGAAATAAAAATAGATCTTGATTTGCACTAACCTACCCAGGTATAAAACACTACTAAATATATACAATGTAAAAATGATCAAAACTGACTGTGTATCTGCAACCTCCTTTAAAACGGGATTTCTCCACCAAGGCTCTTAAATAGAGCTTTAGAATCCACAAATGCCGGCTTTTTCCTGATTCCAAGAAAAGACACTTGTTTGCTTTCAGATTCCACCCAGCCAGGGCATCCACACTCCCATCTCTTCCTGAGGCTTAAGGCTCATGAATGAGCACAATTCAAAGCGCCGTGGGAAGGGTGGGACGGCCCCCACGTTTAACAGTTACTGCTCCAAACTGTCTGCAGCTTGTCTGCTTGCATCACTTGGTTTTTTCCTGTGGGCATGGCCTTTTTTAACAGAAACATGGGATTTGGAAAGATAAGATGACAGTATGAGAAAAGTTCACTGTTTTGGGAAAATGTAAGTCTAAAACTGCAGCGAAGCTGTGAGCCAGAGAACTACGTTGGCAGATTTGTTTTTTAAAATAAAATTTCCAATAAGAAAATGCCTCATCCCAGCTGACAGAATCAGATCTTTCTAGGAAGTCAGGTTCTGTTAATTAAATATAACAAATCAAGTATTTGATTCAAAAAACATGAATTTGGAAAGTGATTAACAGAATAAATTCAAATTTTTGAGAAACCTGTTTTTTAGGACGTACACGAAGATTTCAGAGCTGATGATGACACCCAAAGCAATAACCCAGAAATCAAATACAAATCCGCAAAATACATGCATGCATACAGCCAACAATAACACTTTCCATCAGCAAGTTCTTCTTGAGATTAAAGGGGGGAAAAGTGTTCACTGCATGAAGTGAAAAGGAAATGTCATATCTTCTCCAAATTGACATCTTCAACACATCTGCCCTAATTTCTAATGCATTATGATAGCCCAGAGACAGCTTACGTGCTTACATCTTCTAAAACACTAAATATGTGTGAGAAATCATGCCAAGCAAAGAGCTGCCATGGATCTGCTACATGCTTGAAGTCTGTCTGGATTCTCTCATAGTCTTTTAGTCATTTGACAAATCTGCCTATCTGAAAAGCTGTTGTCTAAAATATCCAGTCAAATGAAAGTAAAAGTGCTTTTATATTTCATCAAATATAAGAATATTCTCACTTTATTGATGTATTCTGTGGAACTTCAAAGGAGATAAGCCGGCCTCCAGCAGAAGTATTGGAGCTGGCATTTCCACAAGCCACATCTGGGATTATCTGAAAATAAAAAGAACTTTATTTAACAATAAACCATATAATCTGACCAAAGAAAACATGAAAGATGTTTTTTACAAATTACACTAATAGTCCAGCAGTCATCTTCTAAAAATCCTCAGGAACATTCACTGAAACCTTTATGCTGCCAACAAAGGTGCTGAAAATTCACATAACCATCGTTTCAGGGTTTTGTTTTAACAAAAAATTCCTGCACAGAAGCGTGAACTTCTAAAGGCATCTTCCTTTAAAAGTAAACATATTTAGAAAAAAGATGAATAGCCTTCTGGACTTTTAGAATAATAAATAAAGCTCTAACATGTGCCAAATCCAAGAAATAGTGCATCATTAATTTATGCAGTCCTGAAGGATTTATAATAACAATTACAGACATTGCCTTTCTACAACATTGAAATATGTTTTTTTCCAAACACAGGTTTCCTTTGAAAAACACTCTCCCACTTGCCCATTATTATTCTTTCCAAGTAAAAAATGCTTGGACAAACAGTGCTTTCAGATGGAAAAAGAAATGATGATCACAGTGAGAATGAAAGGATGCGTTTGCCAAATCTAGTGACACCTACTAGGCATAGAAATCAGTTACTGTATTAACTAGATCAAGACACCGTACAAAGTGTCATGCAACACAGGAATCACAGACAGACTCCTTAGTTATTCAGATCTTCAGAAGTATTCATTTCCTAAAGACAGTTTGAAAATTATTAGTGTTTCCAAGGGTATATTTATTTCAAATAAGTAATATTTTATGTGGCATAATTGAGTCTATCACTTAATATCATCAGAAGTTTTAAATAACTCTTCATGCATCTTCATCAACTTGCCCACGAAATATCACACTGGAAAAAAACCCCAACAAACAAGTTTAATCTTCAAATTTCTAGGCAGTTTGCAATGTTATTCTTTCAGCCACAGAGAATGTTTGCAAGCTTTTTACATCAACCGCACTGAAAAAGCAAAAATGCAACCTGACACACTTCCATGAATTAATCTTACATCAAAGCAAAAGCCAGAATAAAATTTGTGAATTTAAATAAAATTCAAACTTGTATTTTAAATATTACATGAATGTAATGAAACACATGTAAATACGTGAACAACAGAAGTCCGGAATATGATGCAAGTAATCATTTTTAGGACACTCAGAACTTATCTTGACTCAGGCAAGATAAATACTCAGTATTCACATTTCCCAAGTGAATGATTTCCCAGTTTCTAGATTACTCAGTTTACTGTTGAATTCCCTAGTGCTTAGAATATGATACATGTAATTTATGAAAATAAACTGAGATGCAATTTTATTGTATTTTTTCAAATTAATTTAAAAAAAAATATAATATATCCATTACAATTTTTAAATCTCAGAGGTCAAAACTATGGATCTAACAGTCAAAGTAGTTTGGCTAACACTCCTCCTTTTATATTTGCCAACATTTGAAGTTTTTTTTTCTTTGAGAATCTATATGCCTATTGGAACAAAGGGAAAAAAGAAACCAATATCTCTATTCTCATACAGTCCTATACTACATCTAAAATATACTCGCTTTTATAGTATTTCTATAGTTTTACAATTTCATGCTCCTATTATCTTGGAACACAAGAGGGGAAATTGTAATTTAAGCATTTCATTTACCTTACTGTTTAATATTAGAAGTTTTTAAAGTAAAAGGTATTGATGTCTTTGCAACTAGAATAAAATAAAAGAATCATAGAAGCAAGAGCTGAACAAAGTGACTGCAGAACAAGAGCTGAGATTTAACCTTGACAAAATGGAAAAAAAACCCCAAACAAACAAAGACTTTAGTTTGCAAACACATCAGAATTTAGGATTACTCAGCAGGAAAAGCACACATAGGAAATACTGCAGTGATAATCAGAGGAGTGAAAGGCAAAATGCATGATTTTGACTCTTCTATTAAAAGATTTGTAATGTTTGATGTATTTCTCTAGGAACTCCATTTGTAATTGGCCCTGACTTCCTGCTCTAAGAATCTGGTAAAATAACCATCTAAACCAGTAGGATGCTAAACCCAGGATTTTACAAGAGCTGAAATTTGAAATTTTTTAAATATTAACAACCCTGATACTTGGATCAGATGAAAAACAAGGCAAGAAGCAGAAACTCTCATAAGGAAAAAAATGGTCCCAGCAGTGTCCTATTTCAGTCAAGTACTATGCATACAAAAAATGACAGCTTTGACACCTGAATTAGGAAACAAATTGCAGTTTTTTCACAGCTGTGAAAAATTTGTATAAAGATCTTTAAGTGTGTCTCTTTCATGTCTTAACAGAGCACTCTGCAAAACTGAACTACTGAAGAGTGAGGGCGAAGACCACCAATATATTACAAAAATAAAGGACATTCAGAAGATGAAAATGATCTGTAATTTTCCCTCCAAAAAAAAAAAAAAGGCTGCTAGAACCGGTAGGAGATATTTAAAATTGAAGTCACTGGGAAATATACTTCAATGATTTCCAGAGGACAAAATAAAGATTATTCCTAGTTAAAATTAAAAAATACAAATAGAGTAGCTATTCAAAGTCATTTAAAGACAACGAAAAGAAAACATAACATAACTGCAATGACATCAAACACTTCTCCTGAAGCATTTAATAGTACAGAAATTTTAGGACAGCATGAAGGTTCTTGGGGAACAGACTTATAAACATTTACACAAATGATGCAGCTACTTTAAAAATAGCTGCCAAAGAAAACAAAACCTTCATGCACCTTCCAGAGTCTAAAGCATGTTTAGGAGCTGATTACCAAGACAAGATCCTGTGTCAACGGAGAATACATCCAAGACTGTTTTTCAATACTTTATTTAGAGTTTTAAATGATTAAATATCAAATTCTTGACAGAAAGAAATCTTCTTAACATAAATGTTCCCTAAGTTTGCATCTAAATCACGGGGTTTTTTCTTAGAAGATAACATAATATATAAAAACTGTATTTCTGCTTCAAAGGCTTGAAGACTTTACATAGGTAAAAGAGCAGCATCATTTGAGAAAGCAAGAGTGAAACCTTGAGAAGAGTTCTTACTCCTATGATCTCTGCCTGGGCCTTAACAAGCAGTGATTTTGTTAGATTTCCTCACCAGGCCATAGAAGTGGTATCAAGGAGATTGCAAAGAAAAGCAGGGGTGCTACCTGAGAAGAGAGCAACAGACTGTTCCTCCATATTACAACTTTTCTGAAGAAATTAAGTAGCTTTCTCCTGCCTTACAAAACCAGAATAATGAGATATACACTTAATTCAAGAAGTGCTGAAATACAAATATAAATCCCAAGGCAATATTTTTATGAGTGAGTGCCTTTATTACTCTGCTAAGTGTACTAGACTTTAATTCAATGAGGCTGAGCAGCATACAGACTCTAAGTCTACATTTATGCAGCCTCTCAGTGCTGAAATAAGTTCTCTGAAGATGGCTATTGTATATGAAATTTCATAGTATACTTCTTGAAAAGTTGAGTAGACATTTGTAATTTACAAGGCCTTATCGACACGGGCAGACTAATCCTGACAGTGCAAAATACAGCCATTCTGCTACCACAATACGTTTGCATTTCTTTTGTGTCTCAACCCCAAGTTCATAGAATGGCAGAAGGCTTGTACTTCTTGCAAAATATGCCACACTTTCCTCAAATTTAGAAGTGTTAAGTGGAATGGCCAAATTCATATGAGCCTTAGAAAGTCCTCACTACCCTATTAAAAAGGTATTAATTAACATTTCTGAAAACTAAGCGGTAGTTCCAAACACTGGGGGAGGTCGCCCAAGTATCTTGTGGACTTTTCATTCTCTGAGTTATTTAAGTCTCTACTGAATACAGCCCTGAGCAACCTGCTCCAGCTGACCCTGCTTGGAGCAAGGGTTTGGACAAGCCAAAGTCCGGAGGTCCCTTCCAGCCTCACCCACACTGTGATGCTGTGAGTGAAAATTCACCCCATGAGCCAGTTGCCTATTAAGTCTTTCCTGTTAATTGCCATTGTAACTTCAGTGACACCACAGCCTTCACTAAACCCCACTCCAGCATACACTGAAAGTGGTTAATTTTTAAAATATCCCTCGATGTAACACAAATAACTAAGTGTGCACGTGTGTGCACCTGTGACTCAGGTATTTTCTTCCTGTTCTGAGAATGTTCTCTTTGGTTAATCTCTTGTTTTTTCATCTCAAAAAGCTGTTCTCCTGTTTTTACCTCCTAGTGGGGCAACAGAGAACTCTGCATGGTCTTGCAGCCAGAGCAAAGTGGGGCAAATTAGTCTGGAATTAAACATAATATACAAATGCATACATAATTCTTGAACTAAATAAGAAAGATGGATACAAACTCATCCTACAGCAAAGATCAGTGCTTAAAAGTTAAAAATCCTGACATTTTAAACATATTTGAAAGGACATTATGTTATGGAAAGAATAAGAAAACAAGTTCTTTGAGAAAAGCAAGGCTGTGTTCTGGGGTGGTGTCCCATGAAAACTGGCACAGTCATCAAGAAAGAAAACCTTTAGTTCTTCAGTGGGACAGAAACTATCATGACAAATGCAGTATGAATAATGATTTTGTAAATGCTAGTTCTTTCAGATCTCCTTCCAAGGGATTTCATATTAAATTTCAGTTCAAGAAAGCAAGTTTCATAACATGAAATTTTGGCTTTTCTGAACATATAACTATTTTTCTATCAGAATAGGGCCTGCAGGATTAATTCTCTTCTGAACCTCTAAGTGTGGCAAGAGGTATCCCTTATTTCCTAAGAAATATAACGTGTTTGGCAGTCTTCCTTATGCAAGGGAAAAATAATATATGAAAGAAATAAAACAGGTTAGATCCTGACTATAGATCTTGAACAGCTGTTGGCAAATAAAAAGTGAAAAGAGAAGTAGGAAAAAGCAACATAATAGAACCATAAGACAGGGATCTAGTATTATCTACCTATTGTAGAGATGTCAAGCAACAAAGCAGGATCATTTCTAGCACAGAAATTAATTCAGAACAAAATTCTAAAAGAAAAAAAAAGTTCCAGTTCCCTTGCCCTATAGCACAGAAAAACTATAGCTTCTGAAAAATCTAGTGTCATTTAGCTTAACTGCCAGAGTTTCTACCCTCAGAGTTTCAGATGGGACAATGCTTGAAAGAAATCCAGAACAGAACAAAAATCAAGGTTTACTTCTAACATATCTCACCAGTAAGAGAGAAAAGCAAAAGTGTTTAGAGTAGGAGTAGTGCCTCCCTGAAGAACACCAAGGGGAGACTGACAGACAGCATCCAAAAACAGTATCAAATGAAGAAGGCTTACCAGTTTTTGTAGCACTGAAACCTGATGTAAGGAAGGCTGCAAAACCACCCAGCCAATTCTGTTGCTGGCAGTCTGTTTCTCTGCTCATCTGAGCAAGAGTCACTTTGTACAGTCAGCAATCACAACACCAAGAGGATCCAGCGCATTCCAATGCATGGCAATCCTCTAGATAACATTATTAAAACTTTGTATTTCTGTCACATACTATCAATTACACCAAGAGGTAGATGCATCAGCAGGCACAGGAGGCTTTCTTACACAATAACAGATTACCTAGATTATCATATTAGCCAGCTGCCTTCTTGTCTCAAGCTGGCCACCAAAATCACTGTCAGCTTCATAAAATCTGACATTCAGTCTGTACTGGTTTTGGCTGGGATGGAGTTAATGTTCTTCAAAATAGTTTGCATGGTGCTATCTTTTGGACTTGTGGTGAACACAGGGTTGATAACAGGGATATTTTAGTTATCACTAAAATGTTCACACAGCATCGAGGCCTTTTCTCTGTCTGAGACTGCACTACCAGCACGTAAGCTAGGGGTGCTGAGGGAACACGGTGGGACAGCTGATCCAAACGGACCAAAGGGACATCCCACACCATCAGAGGCCAGCGTCAGCAATGAAACTGGGGCTGGGGGGTGGAAGTTGGCCAGAGCTGCTGTTGCTCAGAGACTGGCTGGGCATCAGTTACTTGGCGGTGAGTAATTGGGGCTTTTTGCATTACTTGTTTTGTTCAGGCTTTTCCTTTGTTGTTTTCTATTTCTTCCTGTTTAAATTATTGAACTGTCTTTACCTTCCCTGAGTTTTCCCACTTTTACCCTTCCAATTCTCTCCCCCATCTCACTGGATGGGGCAGTGAGCAAGGGGCTGTGTGGGACTTAGCTGCTTATCCTCTGCTTAGATCACAATACAGTCATTCAATAAAGATTATTTCCATGAATAATTAATAGTCATTTATTATTCCAGAGTGTATGGAGCTGTTCTGAAAAGAAAGGCAAACACTGTGTAAACAAGTTCATCGAGCAAAAAGTTCCACATAGTCAAATCTTTGCATGTAGTGCATGAGCTCAGGTCACTGGAGAATAAGCTGGGACATAAACTTCAACCTAAGACTGTCAAGTCAGCTATAGATATTTCTGCACCAAAACACTGAAAGGCAGTAAACACATCAGGCTTCTTTTTTCTTTTTTCTTTTTCTTTTCTTTTTTTTTTTTCCTTTTTCCCCTCATACTTTCTAGGACTTCAAAACAGGATGATTCCTGAAGGAGTAGTTAAACAAATCCAGATACTTTTCAAAAAAACAATTCTGGATAACGAAAAATCCTGAGCCCACTCACTAATATAGCTTCAGATGAGCAAGGCTTCAATATCTTGACATAATTGCACTCACTAGAATTTCTGTCTTAAAGAGCTTTGATTTTAGGAAAGCTAGTATTTATGACTATCTATTAAAGATGATTTAGTAATGGAACATCATAAACTGAGGTTTGTATGAACTTCACATAAATTTTGTTTAAGCATATTGAGCTTTTAGAGATATTTAGGGTTTTATTTAGAAAATAAATATGATAAAGAGTAGCACCTATCCAGAGATACATCAAGTCTATGAAAATGGTGTCTTGTATATAAACAAAAAGTTCCAGAAACTAATAGTGTAGAGGAGAGAGTTAGTGAAGTTACAGATTTATCCTAGAAGAAAGCTAATATTACCCTATCAAAATCTGTGTTTGCTTCATTCTCCTTATGTGTTTGTAGAATATCTTTTTCTCAAAGCAAAAGAAAAATCCTAAATATTTCCAAAATAAATCTTATATACAGGTAGAAGAGCTGTCCTAAGTTAAACTAAAATTACACACATTCCAGTACTTTAACAGCAATTGTAAGAGGGAATACCAAGAAAATAGGGTAAGAAAAGGGCAAGCATGTATACTCCAACCTTCGCCTATTTCCATGTCAAAGATTCTCCTAAAATGTCATTTCTAAGGATCAAGTTTCTGTTCCGTACTTAGCAATCTCAAATGGATCTCTCCTCTGATTTTTTTCAGATTCTCTTCTGCTCCTCCTTCTGCATCCATACCATACTTTGGCAGAAAAATGCACAAACATTTAACAACACAAAGTAGTCAAGACTCAAACGTTCCTGTTTCAAGAATATGCTTAAGGAGTAATTCTGCCACTGCTGCATAGCAGGAGCACTCTTGTTCAGGATTTTCCACCTGACTCAGCCACACTCCTTTCAAAGGCTTGTAATTTACTGACCAAGAACATACGTAAAACAAATGCTGTCCCCACTGCAAGGAGAATCAGAAGTTTATTGTAGCCTCTAATCACTAGTTCCAAACCCTTGAATCTGAGCATAAAACTGCAGTATAAATAGAAGGTTAGACTAGGACTCACATGCTCAGCATTCTAATTTCTGGATGCACACCTGGCAAATCACTTCCCTGTTCTGTGCTTCAGCATCTCAGTCTTTAAAATGTGAATAATACAGCTGATTTCCTTTGAAAAGAATTTCAGGTCTATTATGAAAAGCTGTATATAAGAGTATGGTACTGCTATTCTTATGGTTGATTTGGTACACTGAAACCTTTGTTAAATCCACTAACTGAGTAAGATTAATGAGATGGTTTCTTTTTCCCTCCATTACTGGCTAGTAGGTATCTCTTATATACTGTAACACAAAAGATTATTGAACTGGGGAAATGTGGATTGTTAGTTGGATCTCTCTTGCAAGGGGAACTGGTTGTCCCAAGTAGGAAAAAGAATTATCTTTTAACAGATAAGTACAAAGATAAATTCATATTATAGTAAAGAAAATCAACTGAGAGAAAATATTCTTGTCTATGATCTATGGTTTTAGTCCTTAATCTGCACATCAGGAAAAGATTAATTTCTTATATGAATATCACTCTAAGAAATGAAACTGCATCCAAAGACATCTGTATATTGTCTATTGGTACAGACACTACTGAGACAGTTCATTCCAGCAAGCAGTGCTAAATGTATCACTGGTATCCAAAGAATACAGAAAACATGTCCAACTGCAAGCATACATCATACCTCTCCTAGGCAGTTTACTTCTCTCAGGTGTTCATTTTTTGAGTTTGCATTATCCTTGCAAGATAGTGAGAGCTTTCACTTGGGAAGGGTCTGGCAAAATTTCTCTCTGAGATGAGACAAAAAGGTCTGAAGAAGTTCACTGCCAGTATCAGTATAGAATAATTTGGTAAACAGACTGTCGTGGAAGATTTAAAAAAACCCAACCAAACAACAACATAGTATCAGTATTTGTTGTCCTCTGAATCTCAACAAAGATCAGAACAGTACATTTTTGCAAGACAAAACCCAGAGCTACTTTATTCTCTTCCTTTTAAGAGAGCAAAAAAGGATCAAGTTTTGCAAAGTTCTTACAGCTATGAGGAAAGGTAGTGGTTTTGTTTTTAGCACTTTTTATTTTCGAAACCTCCACCAAAGAGGCTTTGGAACACAGACCTTCAGGCAAATCAACTCTCTTCAGTTAATACAGATCAGATACAATGCCTTGAATCTGCAACTGAAATCTCTTTGTTTCAGATAATCATCTCTCTCACTCTGACTTCCAAAGAACAAGGTAGAAGGTCATTCTGCCACATTGGAGAGCTTGTCAAAAATACAAGACCCATCACAATATATTAAAAACATATCAACACAAGCAATTTTGTAATGGGGTAGCAAGTCATTTCCATGCTAGTGTTAATCATGCAAACCATGATGTATTTCTCAGGTAACAGAAGACATGCAGAAGGGTGAATTTCAGCTATTGAAATACCCATTTGTGAATGATCTGTTTGACTGAAATTCTTAGTGAATCTACCTAAAATGCAAAGCAGGCAGAAATGTTCCTTATACAACACCAGACCACAGATTGAGGAAAACACACCAGGGAAATCTGGTACAGGGAAGAGCATGCCCTTAATTGATCAGGACATGTGGGCCATCCATGCCGAGATGAGTCTGCATTTACACTAAGTATTAAGAGCAGATCATTGTTTGTTTCTGCTTCAGTGCTCTCTCCAAACTCCATCCTTGGTGCCTGACATATGTTCTACTGTAAAATAAAAGATATGGGAGATGGAATCCCAGGAAATAAAGCTTTGTGCTCCAGACGTTGCCCACCAACACTCCCACTGAAATGGAATAGAATCCTGTAAATACTTACACCTCAGATAATATCGGAGAGTCTCAGTTGAGAGATAACACACCAAACATATAGTCTACATAGGCTAAGTCTACTTTCAGAAAATTGATTTAAATTAATTTTTACTGTAAAAAATCAACAAATTTGTTTGAGATAGAAAGAGTGATGAAAAATACACTTTTTCCAGGAGTAAACCCCTGCCTGTTCATTTTCTCATTATGTAGTATGTTAAAACACCTCAGGAGAATCAAATTCATTGAAACATTTCAAAAAAAGGTACAACTGATATTTTGCCTATTTATTCCTGAATACACTGAAATAAAATTACATTACAAGGCCTTTCTCAGTAAGAAAAAGACGTCACAAAAAATTCTAATTCTTTGCCTACAGAAATTAAAGTATTTTTTCAGCAATAAGTTTCACTACTTCTAGCACTTGGTACTAAGCTGATCATTACTTTAACAGTAACTTGGTTAAGTTTAATTTCTTTTTTTCATTTTTGCAGGTATTTTAGTCCATGCAAACCATTTAAGCATTACAAATAAGGCAGTGTAAAACATAGTAGAAAGCAAAGATCACATTTCTTAAGGATCATATGCTGTGTGTTTCCAGCTGTAGTTTTACCAGATATTGTTACGGTTTGACAGAGATTTGTTTGTAGGAGTTACAACAAATGTTTAAAATTTTATCATTTTCTACCACTGTGGAACTTATCAAGTTTCCACCACTGCCACTGCATCCCTAGAGTTGTGCCCTGTGTAAAGTATTAACTGCCCCTTTTAATCCTCAAGTAACTATGTTTTCTTAATACTGCAGGAACATGTATTTTTCAAAGCAAAATGTGATTATAACTGAAAATATCATAAAATATATTAAAAGTATTGCTTGAGCGTTTATATTTTCCTAAATTTATTTGATGTTTGGAGATGTGGTGTCGTACAACCGACTGGAAAAAACAGTATTATCCCATTTCAAAGTATCTAATACAACACATTTGCCAACTTAAGTCCACTACTCATAACATGGATCAAATGATTTTTTGTTTTTATTGTACCAGCATATTAACTCAGGGCAGAGATCATCTCTTCAGTCTTCTCATGAGGACATCATGAAACCATGCACAAATGACAACCCGAAAATAACACTTCCAAGTTTTTTTGTCTGTGAATTTTCACTTAGACAGAATACTCTCACCTCTACTTCATCCCATTTGAGATCCACAACTCTCTGTCCTGCCTTTGGCTGCCATGTCGGTAACGTCACAGTGGCTCTCGAACGGGGCAGAGCAATGTCGGGCTCCAAGGTGGACGAGGCCGGGCTGCTGTGTCGGGGTGAGGGGGCCTCTGGCCGTTCAGAGGCTGCAAGGCTGTGGACTGAGTGCTCACAGTTTGTTCCCTCAAAGCCTTCCCTGCAAAGACAGCGGAAGCCATCCCCACTGGTGCTGCAGTTACCATGGTGACAGGGGTTGCTGGCACAAGGATCTGAAACAAACTGGAAAAACACCATATAGGTCAATTACTGATTATAAAGGATTTATTTCTGAGTTTTAAAAATACCATAAAACAGGACTCTTTCCCCCTACTTTATTTATCTTCTAAACATATTTATGAACCAAACTCATCTTTGATGTATCTTCAAGGAGGTAAATTCGAAGGATTAAAGAAGAATACAAATTAATCTATATTAATTACTTTCCTCAGACCATTTATGCTAATTCACTATTGCCACATTCAAGCAAAGAGATAAACACAAAAAAGGAACGTGGCCACCATTCATTATCAGGAATTTTCAAAAACAGACTTAAAAGAGTAACTTGTTCAAGGAAAACATCAGGTATGTTGGAATTGAGGGAGTAACAGAAAGAGGAAAGGGCACAGAACTCGTACAGATCAGCAGGTCATGAAGCAGCTCAGTGTGGTCAGATCTAACCACATCACACAATCCTATTTGTGGACACAACTGCCATCATAAAAGAGCTGGGCCTTTTACCTACACTTCATTTTGTGGACAGCAGTTTCAGAATCCAATTCATTTAAAGTGCTGAAAGCTTTCCAACAGGAGTTAGAAAGCAGGGGCAAAACTCTGCCTGTTTCTAAAACAGCATTTGTAATAGTATAGGACACGACTGAACTCAGTGATGTAGGAAAATGCTGTCCGAGGCTTCCATGCCTTTAATTTCTAGCTTGAATTTACCTACAGCTATTTTGTGGTTTCTCATGTCATCACTGACTTTCAGGTTAAATGTCTTCCCTTTTCTATGTTGAATTTTACATCCATAATGCATTTATAGAATACATCTAGAAACTCTTCAAGTTTCATCTCCTGGAAAAATCAGCCATTCTTGCCCAGTTTCCTTGGGGAGGACAAGCCCTTCCCTCCAGACATGTGTTTATTTTTGCACCTGGGACTCCAAAGTTTAGCAGTGCCTTTTGCAAAAGCATCAATACTGTGGCTTGTCCTGGAAACAGCTTCCTAGATAATACCTAAGAAATGTTTGCCCTAATGAGAGTTAAATCAAGTTGCTGGCTCAGTGTCATCGACCAAGACCGTCAGGCAGTTCCCTTCGTTTGTCTTCACATCAAAGGGAAAACACATCACTGGAATCAGACATTTCCTCATCTTTAAATGCAAATTTCACCCAAGTGCTCCAGTCCTAAAGATTACCCAGTTCTTCGCTGTACAGTATTCCTGCCCTTCCCTGAATAAGCAATGCTTCTTGTTATACTTCTCAGTAAAGCTCCATAGTCATTTATTATTAAACATTTGTTATAATTGTCTTAAAAATTACATAAACCTTATATATCAATAATGTCAAAAACAAGTACTGGGTCTACACTAGGAATTTTACCTTCCCATTTGTCCAAAGGTCTGGTGTCAGGGACACCAAATCCTAGTATAAAACTTCCCTATATAAAACAGTACTATTATTGACCTTAGCTGGAATTCTTTCTTTGGCTCAAATTTTTGTGACTTTGTGTAACACTTTTGGACAGAAAACAGAGGAAACATTATTATGAAAGTTAATTTTGGAGACAGTCAACGATGAATGTCAGATTTTGCCCTGACTGATGTAGAAGGCTTAGAGGCCATAGAGGACAGTCCAAAAGATGTGGTCTATCAATTTATCCCGTGGTTTGGTTACAGTTCAGAATGTTATTTACTTTGCATGGGGGCACATCTCATACATACGGGGTGGCACATTAGACATCAGGGTCAAGCTCTGACTCTTCTTCATTTTTAATATTCAACTATATGGCAAGTTTATATATATACTTGATATATCAAGGAAGTATGGATTTTTATGACCAGAAAGACTTCCCCTGCAAATCAAGAGAATGCCTGAGTTCTCAAAGAACAATATCAGAATCTTTACTCCATAAAATAATATTTAAGTGACAGAAAAGAACAATTTTCAGGAAGGAACTAGATCTGTTCTACAGTTGGTCAGTTACATTTTAAGCTTGCTCCACTGCCAAGTGCCAGAGATATTCATAGAAATTTCCTTTTCCTTTAAGAGTATTGAAGATAAAATGTGTTGAATGGTGAACAAAGCCCAGTTCAAAAACTGTTTGTAACAGTTTTTTTCATATTCTAGTTTCTTGGACTGGATCTGAGTTTCAAAGAACTGCAAATATCCTATTGCTGGACAAGCTCTTTACTCATGTTTTCACAATAAATCCAAATTCACATTAAGCCTATTTTGTGTTAGTAATTCAATTGTTCTTGTCACATCTAAAACGTTAAGGTTATTATTTGCAAACCTAGTAACAAGAAAGAAAAAATAACGTTTTCAATCACAAAGGGCACTTTTCCCCATTACTGAATACATCCATTCACTTTACAAGCACAATAATAAAAAATGCTGCGTAATCCATGCTATTTGATGCAAACTGATTTGAGCTTACTTGACTGGAAACAGAGGTGCTTAATAAGAAGCCTTGTTTAGAGCCGCCCGTGCCACACATTGAAGAACACCTTGTGCCTTAGGAACCACCTCAACCCCTTCATACAAGAAGTGAAAATAATTAAAACTGTTTAGTTTAGATGAAAAATGAAAAAAGATGAGTAAATGTGGAACTTCAGCCACAGGCTTCCTCAGAACTTAGTTTTATGAAGCACTTCACAGGATTTCATCATCATTCTCATTCCTTAGTTACTAGTAATTCAAAAGCTCATTTGTCTTTCAATAAGCCTATCAAAACAAATCAATGTCCTTTGTGCATAGGTTTGCTGTTGAACTAAAGAAATTCTATTTTAATTATCAGATAAAAATAGATAAGCAAATAAAATTGATTAATTTGTGTTGGTTGTGACGTTTATGTGGTTTCTCTGGTCCTCACCAAGGTGGCAGCAATGGTTAGCCAAGGGATCTGAGAAACATTTTGACACAGTGAACACCATGGCTACATCAGAATTAAAAGCTAGCAAAATTTCAAGGCTTAACCTTCAACAAATTATTGAAGCTTAGAAAACAAAACAAACCAAAAAAAAAGGCCCACTTTGGTGTCATAACTAAGAGCTGAACGTAAGCATACGGCGAGTACACAATTAAGAGCCTCTTTTTTAGCCACTCCTTGTGAAGTTCACAGTATATTCTTTGCACAGAGAAAAGAAGGAGCCAACTAACATGTATCCATATAGAACATGAATAAATACTAAACCAGTATGATCGATACTAAAAATTACAGCGCTGTTTTAGGTACAGAATTTCAATAGTCACTGTTATAGTGAAAGTATATTTTGTATTTAGGTCTCTTGTTTTCATCCCCATTTTTTTCATTTAAGTGTCTGCCTGTTTTTATAATACATTCCTTGACTAAATAGGCACAGCCAGCCGTTGCAGCTGACAGAGCCAAGCTAAACAGCATAAAATGTATTTGCATGCAATTACTATTCCATATGCCTGGACAATTGTAATCCTTGAAACATTTTTCCAATAGAATCCTAAGATAGATGCATAGCAAGGTGCCCTTCATATCATAGTTAATTTTCCAAAGGCAGACTGCATATGGTATAAACACTGGGCTTGTTTAAGAATTACACTCACAAACATGGATGGTTTGCCAGCCAGTCCAATTCTTTCCTAAGATTTCAGTTCAAGATAAAGCACTGCGGGATGTAAATCTGCAAAATCTTTCTGCCAGTACTACTTGTGGTGACACCAATTTGTCATTTGATGCTCATTCACCTTCTCTTCAAAGTGGTTGTACTTGTTCTACCTGGAGACAGTCCAGGTAGATCCTCCAGAGAGCTTCAAAAAATAGAATGGTAAGTCTAAAGCCAAGGCTGCAGACGAGCTCCTAAACACTGTGCCAAACCTGTCTTCCACCTGCAACTCTCCTCTTAGATGATAGTACAAAACTAACTTTTGGGTCAGTTTTTATTGCTGTGGCCTACAGTCACAGACAATATTATACCAGCTTGCAACTTCAGTAAAATATGGAAAAAAGCCCCCAGTAAACCCAGTCCTCATATTAAGAATTGAGCAGATTGTTCATATTAATTCTATATACTGAATATTAACCTGCTAGCAAAGCCAAGGTGCCACAATGATGTCAAAGACTGATATTTTGCATGTGTGTCCAGGAGCACTCACTACCTCTGAAACAGATATTAAAAACTGACATAGTCCAATGTTTTCAACTCTTCCACGGCTCCCTGAGATAATTTTTCCAGTTATAGGGTAAATTGTTGTGGTTCTCAAATCTGTAGAGTGACTTTAAGTGGCTGGGACTTAGACAAGTAGTTTCTTCATGTGTTCCAATGAAAAGAGATCTTAGAAGAAATTTAAATCAGGAAAAATGGTTTTGCACCTACATTGCTGAAGAAATTCCCCAGTACAAAAGCAAACAACTTCTCTTCCAGAAGAGATCATGGGAAGATCTACCACATATCACCAGGATCAGAAACACCAATTTCAAGATATGCATGGTACATTAAAAATTATCAACTTCTGAATATTTTAGAAAGAAAAGAATTAAAACCTACAGTCTAAGCCATTATCTGCTTTTAATAAAGTAGGGGGGAAAAAAAGATTTTTCCTTTTAAGCACATCTGAAATATCATCTATTTTTGCATATGCATGAATTTATGAAAAAGAGATAGAAACAGATTTAAATCTTTTACATAGCAATGACAATAAAGATTATGTAGAAATGTAATCTCTTTGAAAAAAATTTTTAATTATGTTCAAACTATTATTAAAATTTATTCTAATTCAATCTTTCACACAGTGAAGCTGTAAATTCCATTCCATCTCACATTAAATATTAGTGCTAACTATGAAATGAAAAGCAAGAAAAAAAGATGAATTTATATTTAAAAAAACACCACAGATGTTCCAAATTGTATCCACAGGAAAAGTATTGAGATGAGTATATCAAATAAATGCATTTTCTTCTGTTTTGAGAAAAGACTGTCTCAGTAGAACTCAAGCAGTAGGACTCAGTAGGACTCAAGCAACATATCTGGGTTCAATTTCTGGCTCTCCCAGAGACATCCTGTGTGAGCTGAGAACACTCAGACTCCATCTCTGCCTCTTTCCCAACTGTAAAATGGAGATTACACTTCCTTTCTCAGACTGCCCGTGTTGTCTGGTTAGAAAGCAATTTTTTTTCAGGATGGGAAGCATAGAGACAGAGGTAACAGGAAGTCTCAAGCAGCACTGAAATACAAATAAACACAATCCTGAAATACACCCCTGTAGAGCAAGGCTAAATCTGTAACCTGTGGCTATTCGGGTTTGTTTCTTATTCTTTCTTTCTCTATTTCTTTTTTTGCTTCTTTCAGTGGCTATTCTGGTTTCTTCTGAACACTTGTTTGTTCCAATGAACAGGAGTGTTTGCAGAATTATACAGCAAACTTCAAAGTTAAGAAAAAATTCTAAATTATATTAACTTTTCTAATTAACCCATAATAGACAGGAAAACCATCTTAATATGGCATCTTCAGACACTATTCTTCTTCAAAACAAGATTTGCTTCAAAACAGGTGTGCTGAAGAATACATTAATTTTCCAACTGTGACCGAACACAACAGAAATAAAAGAAGTGGCTAAAACACTCTGATTATGAGGGTCAGGATGAAG
>WEIT01001038.1:0-11235 GCA_013389985.1 Dryoscopus gambensis | reverse complement strand
TTTTTGTCACATGAGGATGTAAAAATAAACCACGATCAGCACCATGATCACACAGGTATCACCACCTTAAATCGCTGCTCCCTAAAAGCTGCCTGCAACATCCTTTGTGTATGAATTTAAGGATGCTCTCCATAAGCATTTCTTCTACCACATGCACCAGGACACAGTGAAACACTGCCTGACAGGGTGTGGTGACCACAGTGATCAGAGGTAGTCCACAGAGGAATTGGAATGCCACAATTTGTCCAAAGGAAAGAAGTGCCATCGTGGTGCTGTTTCATACTATGAACTGCCCATGTGCAATGAATCACACCAATCTGAGCCCTGAGTATCAGGGATTTAATAGAATGGGCAACCACAAAGTAGTAAGAACTGCTTTATACAGAGGTCCTGGAAGCCAGAGCAATCAGGGCTTTCTTTCCCATCCCTCAAAAAAGTGTAAGCAGGACAAAACATTTCTTCATTACATAAAACATGAATATGGCAGCTATGGCAGCTTCAGTCATTAGGAGCTACCTACAAGCTACAACACGTATTTGGGATTAATCAAGAGTTAGAAGGCCAAAGCGAAGAACTGTATCATACTGAAAATACAATGTAAGCAACTTCTTCCTAGAAGTAAACAATCACGCCTTTCATTTAGCAATTCAATTCAATGCCCAACCCATGAGGAAAGCCATCAATAAATCTAATAAAGTGTAACCTTTATCAGATAATTCAGAATACAATTCTTTGAAACACCATTACCAATGAGAACTTTGGATTTCTTCCAAGCTGCCATTCTCATTCCATGAGTTTTGAATATTCAGAGTAATGAAACTGCCAGTGAATGTAATAAATGGATATAAAACATTTTTTTTACTTCAGTGAAGCAGAAAAAAAAAAGCCTAAAGAAATTGTCTGTTTAATTGCAAACCAAAGCATGGCTGCCCAAATCTATTTGAAAAACCAGCAAACATAACAAGGCAGAATTTTAACAGCATGATAGATTTTACAAACAGAGCTCCAGCAAATGGCTGATTTACTCTTGTGTAATAAGTTACCAGACACCAACTGCTTTGCTCTACCTATCCTCAGGCACATTCTTACCTCAAGGTATNTACCTCACTTTTTTCCTCAGCTTTTCTCATCAGATTATTTTTAATCCTTTTTTAATAGATATTTGCCTTTCTCTTGTTGTGAAAGGATATTCAAATCATTTGATATTTTTCTAAGTACAGAACATTTAACCTTACATTCCAAGTAGACAAGCTAAACCAGTTTACTGTGTTTTTCAGCAACACCCATACTCTGCAAAGCCACTTTTTAAAAAAACCAAAATGAAGTCAGGATATCTATCCCAAAGATGAGTTGACTACTTAAGGGAAAGGATCTAAGAAGTACCAATAGATCTGTGAAGATCAGCATTGGTGTTTTTTACCGCAGAATCATCTCATTTTACTCTCAGTAAGGGCTGGCATCCTGTAATTGTTAGATGGGACCCCAGTGGTTCTCCCATTACTGGTGGCAAAACTAAGGGGTAAGTGTGAAGGTAAAGCATTACATTTGTTACAGTGGCACAGTACACTTGTTTGTTTAGATCTTATGCTATTATTTCACTATTAAAACATCACACAGTGAAAGAATTATCAATAATATCTTTATTCCTAATATTGTTTTCCCTTTTTAGAAGTAATTTTTCTTGAGCAACAGTAGGGTGCACAACATATTTTTATGATAGGACATTTAGATACATAATGATATGAGAATTCATAACATCTTTTATTTCTACACTGAGCTAGTGTAAAGCTGAAATTAAGTAAATATGCTCCCATATAATATTATTCTACAATTCATTGACTGACCTAAAAAATGAGAAGTATAATTCTATAAAAAACCACACAAGCAAGTGTTCCAACTTACATGTAGAAGATTCTTTAAAAATTTTTGAATAAAAGATTGATTAATTCTAATAAATAAAAGTTTGAGATTAACCATACGGCTCACAGGCTAATCCAAGATTAATAATATAATTTCAAAATCGTAGAAGTTCTGCCATGAATATTCTGAGTTATGATGAGATCAGGACTAGCACAGGCAGAAATATAGTCCACTTATCTTTATGGAAAAAAAAATCCCAAACAATCAGCTACTGGAATTTTCAAAATAAACTAAGGAAATTACTTATCCTACTCAAAGTGAGATGATCTTGAATTCCTACAATTTTAGCTGTTTTAAAAACAATAGTGTGCTATAATCTCTCAACAGGAATGCCGACTTTTATGTGTCTGTCCACCCTTACAAATATTGAACAAAACAGATTTGAGAGGTTTCTAGAAATCTAAAAAATAATTAAAAATTATACCTTCATTGCATGAACAAGCAACCAGGCAGAGGATTAAGCCTATTTAAGTGCTCTAAGTGACAAAAAGAGCACAGTGTAAGCTCACACTTGATTATCTACAAGACACAGCCCCCTTCCAAAGTTCAGCAACAGAACAGCAACAGCATTCTCATTTTCTTTAGCATCAACATTGGTCAATCTCAAGACACAAATTCACATAAAATAAGACTTCATTAGTTCAAGTATTCATGGCATTTCTTGATTTCCAAGTCTGAGGCTTCAGACATTTTCTAGGTGAGATAAAGCAAAATAGACACGCGGTTCCTGTAAGAACAAGAGAAGGACTGAATAACACAATGAGTTGTGCATAAACTATGCAGTTGAACCATCAGTAGTGCATGAAATCCTGAAAAACTCAGCAGATGTGGAAATTGTCTACTCTCATAGTTGTTTGTCCACAAGAGGATGTGAAAACAGGAAAAGATAATAAACACATCCATGAGGTACCTAGGAGATGTGACACAATCAGCAGTTCACAGGTGTCACATTTTCCAAATCAAGTATGAAAAAGATAATTAAAATTTGGGGAGTTTGAAAAGAAGCAGTTCTCATTTCAAGCCACAACACATCAGAAAGGAGACATTTTGGCAGCTGAGGCTTTTGGCAATCAATGAAACAGCAAATGCTTACGCACTGAGTTAAATAGATGAGCATTAGATGGGTCTTCCAGTGCTTTCAAACAACCAACACTGCTGCACTGCATCTAGTACTACTGACAGCACAATAAATCGCAGCTATGCCGTCTGCTGATTTATTGCTTGCTTCTCATACTTAAACATCCTGTCAGACCCAAAGTTAAAATATTGTCTAGTTGGAGAAATACCAAAAGAAAGATGAAAAAGACTGCAAACCCATGAATGAATTCTCTCAGTACACTCTCTGGTTTTCTGTGTTGGATTATGTTACTCCCCATGATTGCTATTTTTAAAACTCTTTCCTTTATGTATTAATATATACTTGCTTTTAATCCTCTGGACTTGTGATACGAATTCCAAGACCTAGCTACATTTTTATATGGTTATTGGGAGTTAAAACTATTAAATACACTTTACTAACACACATAATACACCTGAACAACACTGCATCTGACATTTGTGGGAATGCAAGATCTGATACCTGCAGAGAGCAGGTGAAAAGAGATGCCAGTGTGAAGTAGCTGACTTCAGCTCTCTCACTGTTACAGCAGACAAGGGTTCCAAGCCCTCCTTTCTGGATTAGGAACCTAACAGTTTTCTGGTCAAAGTGATTTTTAATTTTAAGACAGGGCTGGAGGCAACTTTATCTCCTAACAAAGCACCTGCCCACACATAAAGAGCGATGTCCAAAGAGCTTCCAATCAAATCCACTTCCTCATCCCTGAGGAACTTACCATTTTACTGCATAAAGTAATTGGATTAAATATTTGAACAACGTTGGGATGGAGATAGAAGCCCAAAATTTCTCCACTCCTCCTTGCTTAAACACCATCACTCACTCATATTGGCACTCACTGCCATTGTCACTGTCCGTCCCTGTGAAAGCACTTTAAACTACAACATTTTATCTCACTTTTTATGACAGCCTGGGTGAACTCAGTTACTTCACAGCACCTAACACTCAGTAACTTGTTAAGGTATGAAAACAGCAGAATATGCCTGAACCTTGAGAATAAGCCAGTCTTCAGATGCATAAAATAGGTCTTTATGTTCAGTGGTGAGAGGCAGTGCTTCTTTTAGCCTCATCTGAAATCGCAGTTTTGCCCAGTCAGTAGAACATCCTTTTTGGGGTTATTTTTTTTAAACCAAATTTATCTTGAGGTCCAAAAGACCTTCTAATTGTATTAAAACAAACTGGATTATTGTTTTTCCCATGCCATCTAGTAACAATTGCTCAGGTTTTGTCTTGCTAGTCTATGTCAGCACAATTTTTCTTATGTCAGGTTTTGATTATTTTAATTTCAGCTACTTGATCACTCTCAGACCTTCTGGTTATATACACAGACTTTTCTTTTCTTTAGTGCAGAGGAATGTGCTTCTGATAGGACAATTCAAAAATCTCTTGGTCTGGGGAAATAAAGATTTGGTGCATAGCCTCCCTCTCTGGGACAGTTGCACACAATCTCAGGTCTCCTGAAGCAAGTTGCAGGAAGCCTGTCATTAGAAATAGGGGAATTACCTCTCAGTGTGTTCACTGTCACATCAGAGATGGCAAGCAGAAACTTGTTTTTTGTAAGATGTTCTTACTGGTATCTCCAAGATGCCATGCATACTCATTGTTCAATATGATGAAAGACGTGTGGTAGAAATGGTAAAGTAAGTCAAGTTTCAGCCCAGCAATAAACTCATCATCTATCATTTTAAATTTGCCCTAAAGATCACAGCTTTTACCAAATGCATTACAATATTAATGAACAGTTCCTGAAAGAAATGACAGGATTTGTGCCCTGCTGGATGAAAGGGCACAAATGAAGGGGCCCTGCCCCTTTAAGGGTGTAAATCACTAAAGGGCTGCTTCTGCTTAAGTCTCTCCTTCAGTTGGTCTAAATACTGCATTCTATGAAATCAGGCACAATACTGTACAGCCCATTTTTCTAGCACTGTAGAAAGCAGAGCTGTGACCCAAATAAGCTCTCCTAAGAATTTTGTTCTGAGGTCATGTATCAAAAGACTTTATATCTGTCATCAAACTACATTGTGTGCACGCTGCCATCTTGCTGTCCGCTATAAACTGTAGAACCAAAAGTGGGTTTTAAACAATACCATTCTACAACTTCTGCCACTTAAATTTCTCCTTTGATGGTTTACCCTCATGAATTAGTCTGTATCCAGACAGGTTGAAACTTATGTCACAGGTTATTCCCCATATTATTTACTTCTTGAAATCCATTATTACTCTCTTTGAATGACTTCAAATCTGCTGGTTTAGGTAATAATACCAATACTAATTTATCCCTTCATGATTTGATGCTATGAATTAGACTTGTAATTTCCTGATGCGATACTTCATAGCACCTAAAAAATCTTTAGGGTAATAATTAACTGTAGATTTTCTGTCTGATTAAAATTTGGTAATTTTATTATATGTCCCTATGCCTTATCTTGTGATATTTAGCAAATATGCTGCTCTTCTTCAAATCACTTATCATTTGACAGACTTCTGTCACAATTGTGTTTGAAAAAGAGGTGAAGAAGCAAAGTCTGAGATATTTAGAAGTCGTTTCATACACCTTGTTTTCATTTACTGTCCCTTTTTGATGTGGAGAGAGAGTACCTGACATGTGGCTCTATCTTGGATTTATATACTGGTATTGTGGTATTTTTCTGCTCTTTTCTCTGGTCCTTTCATCACAGTAATCAAAATATTAAAAGCAACTTTTAGACCAATTCTCATTTGTTTTGTCACTAAACATAATTTCCTATCCATCTGACCTGTGACTCTCTCCTCACTCTATTCAAGGCCCCAGTTGCCCTGACTGGTTTGGACACAGACCCTCTGACGTTCTGCAGGTGCCCATTCCCCTGCACAGCTGTTCGATACACGACAGCCATGACCCACGGCAACAGGGAGGGCAAGGACTTCCAGATCTGATTGCAGCCGTGCTGGGAAGCTTTGTATGGAACACAAAGGCAACAGCAGCAGAATTGTGTTTCCTGCAGATCACTCCAGCAGCTTTTCATCAGTTAGAGTCCTACATGTATGCTTACAGTGTTAATAGTTTTCTGTGTATATTTTTTTCTAGTTTCCATTAATTCTTATAACAAAACATTCATTTTTGGTGGCAAACATCAGGGCTTTTGAAAGATATTCTCCTATATCAATTTATGATATAATAGATAGAAAGACACACAAGAGTGTCTGAGAGCACTCCAAAGACAAGAAGTGTTTATTGATATTATTTTCCTCCAGATTATCAGGTTTTTGGGGGCCAAAGCACTTATCTCCTTTTGAAACAGCTGCAAGAATTCAAGTGAGTATTTCCTGGAATGATAAAAGGTTGAGGTTATCACCCAGCATTTTGTCTCCACGTCATGCACTAGTGAGGCACTTGGACACTGGTGTGCACAATGCTTAGCTTTGATACAAGTGTTAGTCACAATATTAAAAACGCCACTTCTCCTATTGTAGCTGTACTGAAAGATGGTGATTCAGGAAACATTTGAAGAGGCAGCCAAGCACCAAGTCCACAAATAGCAAAACAGTAAAGTACATTTTGCCCAATCTCTCTATCACTGGGAGCCCACCCAACTCAACACAGAATTCAGTTTGTACATTCTATGTATTTACATCACAGGATCAGATGGCATCTTTTGACAAATGCCAGGCTTTTTAGTAATTATTGAAAATTACAAACACATCTTGCATCAGCATTTTGTCCTTGACCTTCAGCAAACACATACGAGAACAAACTTCTTTAAAAAGATGGGGAAAATAGAAAAAAACCCATCAACACAATTTTAAACCACTCTTATGGGCATGCCTTGCAGGAAGCTCCTGGTGATGGACAAATAATGGCTCATTAAATCCCTGCTGTACCATAACCTACCCATCTTACTCTGTCAGGTTACATGATATTTTAAGGCACTACACCACTGCCTTTTCCTCTGAGGACAGAAAGTGCAGTGGAGTACATTCTGAATGCTGTATTTGCAAAATGGAAGAACATAACCTCATTGTGGTATAAATTTTGTCATTAGTCCTTGTTCTTTCACTGTTAGTTGATTCAAAAATTGTTTTACTTAAGTAGTTAAAAGGATAACAAAAATATGGAGAACAAAAAGAAAAATAAAAAAAAATTATTTACTCTTCATTTGTCTTGCTTCTGGTTTGCTTCTTTATAGAGACGAGACAAACCATTATGTGATTAGGTATTAATCCTGGCAAACCTATTCCCATTAATTTACTTACCTTTTGCATTACGAAAATTATTTTTAAATTAAAGACCCAATTAAAATACTTTTCTGGGAAATAAGAGTAGGTTTTCTAAACCAAAATAAAAAGCTCTTTTATCAAGTAATTTTGTATATCGTATAAGCTTTCCCTTATTACTTTTACTAACTAAGTAAATATGTAGGAGGAATACAACAATCCACCTATTTCAGGGCACAGCAGAAAGAATTTTTAGAACTAAGACCTACATTTTGGAACAGAAACACTCTGATAATAATATAGTCCTATTTCTCTCTTGTTCAGATAAATCAGGCTGCTGTTCACTTTGAAAAAACATTCTTGTAAAATTCTCCATCACAACACTACTGCTTCTTGATCAAATTTTCTGTGAGTTCTCTGTAGATGCTAAAATATAATATAATTGAAGTACCATTGTGAGAAATCTACAGCACGTACACCCTTAGAGACTGTTCTTGATGATCAAACATATGTTGGAACCGAGCTTCTAATGTGCAATGGACATTTATGCATGGTTGCATCCTTGAGTAAAGAGGTATCAGCTGCAAATTCAAAACCATTCAGAATTAGAGAATCAATAAATATTCTAGAAAATCCCATTACCCTGCCTAACAGGTATTAGGAATTAAGATATCAACAACTCTTGATACCTTCCGTGAGTTCTGATGGATATTCACAAACAGACTGAACTTCCTCACAAAGTCTGGGTTTCTGCAGCATTTCACCTGCTCGCTCCAGTTTTACTCTCGTCTCTCTGGGTTCGAATCCTTGAGCATCCTTTCACAGGCACCCCCAACATCTCTTTAATCTCCTGTTGGAAGGACACTGTCATCCAAATATCCAAGCACTTGTTTCAGAGAAGCCCTCTCATAGCGGGTCCCTTCCAACTCAGAATAATATGTGATGTATCCTCAAAGGTGATTTCATTGGAGACCTATCTCTGACAATGAAGTCAACTCACACTCAGAGACCCAGATTTCAGACACACACACCCCCACTTTACTGGGTGAATAGGAAAGAAAAGGAGCATAGTGGGTGGAAAATCAACAATATATTAACAAAATGCCTTCTCCATTGTTCTACATTAGGATACTTGGGTTACAAGTCAGTCCAAAAGCTTTCTTACATTTAGGCTTCCAAAATCCACCTTCCTCTCCAAAAATCACTTTAAAAACCACCCCTCTTTACAACCTTAGAGTCTGCTTTGCTAGTTTACCAAATACATATAATTTTCCCTCCCTACTCAAACGATCTGTTGCTTAATTACAAGCTCATGTGGAAGGATCAATATCACTTGGCAGTAAACAATTCATTATCCTAATGTTCCTGCATTTGATTCAGAGAAACTCCAGTCAATTTTTGATAATCAGTCTTCATATGCGCCCTCTATCAATACCTCCTTGAATTCCAGGGCCAAATACACATTGGGGGGGAAAAAACCCCCAGAGACAGAAGCACAATACATTTGTGGTATCAAAAGAAAAAAACTTCTACAATCAGATACACACTAAATCCTCATAGTCTTAACCCTGAGAGAAATAAGTCCAGATTTGTGAAACACCACTGAAATTACATTTGAAGTCTAAAGGATGAAGAGATACAGTACATGAAAAGTGACTTTTATTCTTGTGGTCTCCTCTGCCAAATTACTGACTTCCTGTGACAGCAGAAAGAAAGAAGAGTAAATGAAACATTAAATTCCCATTTAAATCAGATAATCAGAAAAAAATTTTGCTCATTAGTGCTTTCAGCAAGATTGATTTTTATTTCACTATCTGCTTTTGCCATATCAAATGGAACAAAGGGACAGACCTCTAGAAAGCCTAACACAACACATGCAGTAAAATGGACTGTTTCAGTCCCAGTGTCAAGTTCTGCACAAATAATTAGCCAGAACAAATGTATTTAAAACACACATATAGACAAAATGTAAACAAATTATGAACTTATTATATCCAAAGCTGTCCTTTCACTAATGGCTTCACTTCTATTTAGTTTAAGTTCAAAAAACAGCTTACCAGGAATGAATTCTTGCCATGACAATTTTACTGGAATTTAGTGATTAGGTACATTCAGGTTAAATGTCAGTCCAGTTCTGGCAGTCACAGTGGCTGGCCCTCAACAGATTTAGAGAGTAAAGTTTTAAGGGATCTTCTTGGTCTTGTAAATTAGTATTGAGTTTGGAAACAGATTGAAAGGTACGATAAAAGCAGGTGGCTCACGCACAAGCTTTTTCACATTGCTTTGCCAATGTATTTCCAGCTTGGTTTGTCACACTTCTGTTACTTTTCTATTATCCATTACTCAAACAGACTGCATATTTGTTGAAGACATTCAGGAATAATTTCTTGCACACAAAAATGTCAAGTAAGAAAAAATAATGAGCAATTTCATTTTAATTTATGACCTCAAATAGAACTTGAATCTTGATAAAAAGCAAAGGCACAACCTGAATTATTATTTCTTTGCATTGAGATTTTAGTCTTGTGTGGAATACAGTCAATGTTATTTATGTCTGAAATGCAAGTAAAAAAATTGGCTATATCAACTGAACTAACCACAGAAACCCTCTCCCTCATAAGCCAGTACACTGGCATGAAGGAGTGCTGTAGGTATGCCTGTAACCGTTTCCTGTGGTACCTAGCACATGAAAAATAAAGCTATTTTCCACCAAAAACATGTAGAGATCTGCCAGATAAATATTTGGAAACTGAAAGACTGGTATTACAAGCAGATTGAAGCATGGCACCATCTCATCCTAAATTTCTTTAGGGGACATTCCTTCTGCTCACATTTTGATTGGAAAGACAGAAAAATAAAAGCAAAGCAAAGCAATGCTGTTTTTAGATGACAAACCATCTGGTAAAATGCCTACAATAATTACTCTGTTTCCTTTACAATAACTTTCCATATGTTAGTAACTAGCCGTATTTTCTTATCCCACAGTTTAATCAGCTTGGAACTAAAAATGCACTCTAGCGTGCTGAAATTGGACTTACATTCACAATTTAGGATATATCCTACTGCAACTATACTTACTCCTTTAAGTAGAAAATTATGCCTGCTGATTTATTATGGCTCTTCATCACCAATCCTTATTAGATCTCAAATTGCAATGGTCTTGCAAAAGAAAGCATTATCATATATTCTTTCTTTTTCTCTCTTTTTTTTTTAGATAAAAGTCACCACATCTATTTCTGCTATGCTCTGCTTATTATAGACATATTTCCAAAAATAAAACTATCTTTTTATCTCCATCCCAGTAGACACATTCTGTATGTTCACCAGCCTTTCTGTGGCCAAGATTTACTACCCACAACAAGCAAATGCACTTAACATTTTTTACACTGATCTTATAAACCCCTTTCTGCTCCCAGAGAATACTTCAACCTTTTCTTCTTGTAATTTTTATTTCCCATAAAGAGCTCTTGCCAAAAATGCATATGACATAAAATATGCATAGTACATATGACTACACTCCACAAACTACACAATTTTCCCTTTGAATTCCTAATACACACAATTACTAGTTTGTCAGCATTTTCCGTATCAAACTCACCCACCAAAATGTGTCAGTTCTATTTACAAACACCACCCAACTAGTATAAAATATTTTTATACCAAAGGAAAACTCAGCTTAAGTTGCAAGTTAAGAACTATAAAAAACAATCAAGCTTAGACAGGTTAAGGTACTTATTGACAAAGCAGTAGTAAGATACTTAGTGATGTGACAAGACAGCAGAGTTTATATTCTATAAGAAATACTGACACCCTACAACTGAAGCAATGCATGACACCTACATCATTAATATTCAAGCACTTGCATAACTAGATGACAGAAATTCTCTTGATTTAGCATCAAGTCTTTTCTCCGTAACTTGTCACAATATGACAACTTACACCCCACAGCAGCCAGCAGTACAGAAATGACCTAACAATGCAAACAACACCCCTGAGGCTGAGGAAAG
>WEIT01001037.1:49326-92634 GCA_013389985.1 Dryoscopus gambensis | reverse complement strand
ATGAAAACTGTATGAAAGACAGTAGAGGGTAAGGTTAAATTATTTCTCCAGAGGTAAATTTAGATGGCTACATCAATTCCAGTTTTTGGGTTTTTTTAGAATATGCCTGTGTCATGGTTTCATTCTACAGGCAACTTCACAGTACATGCCATTCTCTTATCTAACCCAGTCATGTTATATTTTTGACTTCTAAGAAATTAAGGTCTGTAAATAATAAGCAAGAAAAAATAATGAAAGAACAATGCAAAATATACTACATTTTATCTTTTTAGTCCTGATATCCCTTTTTATTGTCTATTGGGATGAGTAAGGCGTAAATAACTGTAAGTTAAGACTATATAAAATGGTCAAAGGCCTTCTATCTAATTTGAGCCTCTGGCAGGTACTTACGAAAAACAGACAGCTAAAAGAGAACTATAACCCCTTAGCTATCAAAATAACCCTTTTCTGCCATTATTTTTTTAAGATTTTTGAACCTCCTTCTGTTTTCAATTAGTCCCCAAGATTTTTATATCTTGTATAAAAATATACCAAGTAAGCTTCCTGCCTAATCCTGTACTTATCTGCTTCAGTTCTCTAGCAAAACTAGGTAATAAACTTGTGGAGTTCTTCTTTTTAATTCTGTAAGTGACTTTATAAACCTGAATCTTACTGCTTTCAGTTTCCTCTTTCCCAGGAAGAAGAGTGTTACTCTTTTAATCAGTCCTCATACAACAACATTTTAGTATATTTTGTCATTTTCTTTGTTCTCCTTTCTTTCTATTTGTATTCTATTCCAGAAGTTTTGAGATGGGAGGATGAGACCTGCACACAGTCCTAAAGACAGCAGAAGAATGAAGGGTTTCCACATAATGGAATAATGGCATAATGACATTTTCTGGTTTACTCTTTATTTCTTTCTTAATAATTTGTGATGTCCAGTTTAACCATTTGAGCAAAGATGTTTACTTAGCTATTTCAGTTCAATTTCAGAAATCAATCTGGTATGACACCAGGATCTTTGGACCCATTAGTTTTTGGATAACTAGAATTTCTTTTCCTGTGTGAATAACAGATACTGCATTTTATTTGGTATTTTACTGTCCTTTCCCTTTTCTCTGGATCCTTCACTAAACTCAAAGTTCAAACAAAAATACAAATAAACAACTTCCTTCTACATAGGACTTGTGCTTTTGTATTCATCTTAAATTCTTTGTTCATTTTCACTCTTCAGTAGGTCAGCCTAAAGGCAACCTCTTGTATCTCTCCAACAGAGCTCCTTCTGACATTTTTCGTAATCAGTGTCCTACACCTGTAGTGGGTCTCCTGGTCTCAGCTGTACTCCATTTTCTCTCACTAATGAACACGTTGTCTGTGTGTTCAACACAGAGCAGTCTCTCAGTGCATACTCTGAGCCTTTGCCCTTCCTGAATTCAAAATGTCAGGGGACTCTCGCTGATCAACAGCTATGTGGTCCATTCTAAAATGGAATTTTGGGTGGCAGGCTTACAGTTTATATTCATGTTTCCAACTCAGGTTTCCCCTGACCTGATGTATCATTTAAGCATTATGTGGTACAGCAAATAGAACTTTCTGCTTCAAGTTATCTCGTGGACTTCAGGAGAGTCTGCACAGTGTAACCCAAGACAGTTCCCTCTGGAATTCTGCAATGAACGAAATATCAGAACTACAAACATGGAACTGTTAGTTCTGACTTGCTGACTTGAGAGTTGTGAAGATCACTATGATTCTCCTAAAACTGTTCTCTCTCAAGCTGCCATTACTTAGAAGTATCTGTATGTTGCAGTACAGGTAAAATTTTAGATTCATAGCAGAGTTTGAAAAGTTTACTCTCTGTGCACAAATCAGCTTCTCATTTGTCTAAGAGAACCAGGAAAACACTGCTGTGCTCACCTTTATTAGATATAACATTGCATGGGAATGAAGAATAGTTTCACTTATGTTTGTCTTAGGATTGACCATTGCTAAACCCAAATGTCAAGGAGTCGAACACGGTTTTCTGTCAGCAGCATCTGTCTCCCTGGGGAATTCCTCAGATCATTATATTGGCAGCTTTGGAGTAGCCTCTAGGTCTGTCATATAGCTACCTTTGTCCTTGCAACACTGTTTTATAGTGATTCAATTTGTTTCTGAATAATGTCTACAATTTTTATGCAATTAAACTGCAACACAAACCACTTGCAGGATCTCTAAACCAATCTTTTTATGGAAATATGCAATACTTATTAGCTATTGACATTCTCCCTACCATTATTTGTTATAATAAATAAGAATTACAACACAAATTATTACTTTGCCAGCCTGGAAATATTCCAGCCTTTACATTGATTTAGTCCTTTGTCAATGCTCCTGGTTTCTACTTCAAGTTATACAGATATTTTTCAGACTGTTATACTCAAGTTTCAGCCATGACAGTTTTATTTATTATCAGTTAATCTGTGCAATTAAAACCCCATGTAACTTGTTTAATGTTATGTTTTACCAAATGAGTCTGTGCAACTGGTTGCATAATAGTTTGTTTTATATCCAGCATCAACTTACTCTTGGAGATAAACCATTGAAAAGAAACTGGTAAAAGCTTTGCAGCCTAGATTAAAAACAGAATCCTCTTTGCTGTTAAATATATAGGACCTAATTTATCATCCATAAAGCCCAATTATAAATTACTTCCTTGAGTTCACATAGACCAATATCTTTATTAAGCAAAATATAGATATGTGAATTAATATAGTCTTACACAAAAATTTCCTGACAAATCCAGAGATCTAGAAAGCCACAGGCCTAAATAAACTTTAAAATCCTACCTTCTACTGCTCCCAACAGTTGATCGGAAACTTTTATTCTTTTAGCAAATAAATTCTGAAATAATAAGAACATTTTCTGAGAAATACTGAAATATGCTTTTTTGATAAATATTTCTCTATGAGAATAGAAAGGACTCTTAGTCAGCTTCAAATAATTCAACATCTCATCAAAATTCTTACTGCTGTTATGGAGAATTAGGTACTTTACTTCTTTAGAAATCATATCAAACAGCTCTTGCTAGTTATATACCTAAAAACTTGTGAAGTAGGTGTTCAGATTCTGAAGGGGTTTGAATCCGAATATTTTAAGTATTAAGAAAAATTATTTATTTAAAAATTTTGATTTATTAATAAATTAACTTATTTTTAATATCAGAAGTGCTGATGAAGTTACATCTTATTGAAACACAGGCTGTTTATTTCCGTACATTAAATATTTTTTTATATTAAAGAACATCTATTTTTCTAGCATTATTTTCTCTTGTATTAAGGCCCTTTGAAATAATAGCTATGCATCATGTATAAAAAGATATCAAGCACTGTAATTTTTTTTTTATTAAAGCAATGAGGATAACAACCTTGTAAGACCTCAAGGGTAATGTTTAAGTTGTAATGTTAAGAAATAAATATTTATGTTATTTGACTGATGAGTTTGAACGGTTTGTAGGAGCTACAATTAAGGATGTCGTAGCATAAAAGTGTGTAAAATGCTTACAATATTTTTCGACAGATTATTTAAATAGTCAGGTTAAACCAAAATAAGATTACTCTATNATTCAACATCTCATCAAAATTCTTACTGCTGTTATGGAGAATTAGGTACTTTACTTCTTTAGAAATCATATCAAACAGCTCTTGCTAGTTATATACCTAAAAACTTGTGAAGTAGGTGTTCAGATTCTGAAGGGGTTTGAATCCNNNTTTTTTATTAAAGCAATGAGGATAACAACCTTGTAAGACCTCAAGTGTAATGTTTAAGTTGTAATGTTAAGAAATAAATATTTATGTTATTTGACTGATGAGTTTGAACGGTTTGTAGGAGCTACAATTAAGGATGTCGTAGCATAAAAGTGTGTAAAATGCTTACAATATTTTTCGACAGATTATTTAAATAGTCAGGTTAAACCAAAATAAGATTACTCTATCAAGTAATAGATAAAACACAAAACCCATAGCAGATAGGAAGGGATTTTTAAGATCATCTGGTTCCAATCTGACTGCCATGGGCAGGGACTCCTTCCACTAGACCAGGTTGCTCAAAGCCCATTCCACCTGGCCTTGAACACATGAATACATCCTAAATAGTGCTTACAAACATTAGGTGAGGTATTCTCTGGGGATATCCACATGTAAAGTGCCACAATTTCTACAAGATGTATTATATGAGATACTTGCTTCCTGCTAAGATGCTGAGTTTATGATGATAAATGCCAATATCCTTAAGATCTTTAAGTTGTCTTGATATGCAATTGATTTTCACAATAAAATATGTTTATTCTTATTATTTTTACTTTTAGAGCAATCAATCACTTTTTTATATGTGATCAAAAGAATTGGAGGAAAAAAAAGAGTCTTAATTGTCATAATCAGTTGGTCACCAGTGGCCAACAGACCATATTAGGTGTTCCAAACTCAACTCCTCAGAACAAAATTTAAAAGCTGCCTTTTGCAGTGGATCAGTGGTTTTTGATCAATGTATTCTTCAGTAAATCCATTGCTGCATTGATTAGTGCTAGCAAAGCTTAACCCTAAAGTATTTAAAAATCAACCACTTAATGTCAGGATCCAATGTCAATGCATTACTAAGGGTCAAATGCTGACTTTGATCTCACTTGAATTATTGTTATCTATTTATCCTGCTGCGGCTTCTTTCTTTCACCAGTCCCGCTCCATTCTGGAAGAGTGATCTGCACAACTGTGTTGCTGTGGCATCAGAGTCCCTAAGATGGGGTGCTCCAGAGCTGTGCACCAGACCCCCTCCTCACCCACATGCTTGTCACCCTCTCCCACAGTGAAGCCTAGACTGAGCAAGACAGCACTTCTTCCCTCATGGTCCTTAGGTGTTGAAGCACTGAAATCAAACATTTTAGATAACAGCATTTGCCTACCTGTCATATCTCCTGAACTATTCAGATATTACAATAAAATCCAGGATGACTCAGCTGGAGTGTTAAACTGGTGTATAAGAACTTCACACATGCTTGCTGTTTGTTATTTGGTTAGGTTGCCTTGCAGATAGCTCAGATTACTCTGTAACCATTGCAAAACCAAATGTCTAATTTTCAAAACATGCAGCAGCAAGAAATTAGTTTCTGCTTTGTTGGTTAGAAAAAAATGATAAAATTTTTATTCTTCCCCCCCAAAGTCATATCTAAAAGCTAACCATGTGCTTGACCCACTTTATCAAATTCTTCCTAGATACAGAATTTCTCTGTCACAAATGAGAACAGTTTTCAGTAGTGAGAAATCAGGGAAGTTTTATTTTTGAGGTTATGCTTAGGTTGTGAAGACCAAAACGCTAACAGCTTGTAATACTGTTTGAAAACATTGTTTGCAGATGGCAACTCTTGCAAATTGCCATTTTATCAGTATGTATCACTTTAAAAGTTCTCGACATATAAATTTTTTACAAAAATTTTGCTGTGATTAACCAAACTGATCAAATAAAAGTGCAGATAAAAAAATATTTGGACTACCCATTAAAAAGTGAAAACTGAACAAAATTAATTCATAGAAATGGGTCTAAGTGCAGCAAAACAATCTTCATGTAGTATGAGGGAGGGAAGAAGGCAGGGGAAGAGAAGGAAAAAAATTGAGAAATCCTCTTTCAAAGATTCCATAGTTTCATGAAGATATATGGGTACCAGAAAAGAACCAAAAGCCAGCCAATTTTTCTTTCAAGTGACTAGGAACATATCCTTTCCAATTTCTCTTTGCTTGTTAATGTGAAGAAAATAGGTTCTGCTACACGCTTTAACTGTGAAAAAGGTCTTTTTTGTTGTTGTTGTTGTTGTTAGAATACTTTTTATTTGAGAAAAGAATATAATATGTTTTTCAGTTTCCAGTTCATCATTTATATTTCTGACTTCAGATACGATTTGCTAAGGAAGATTTGTGTATGTTGGATATGGTTTTGCTATAGTTTGCTCATACATTTGATAAAAGAAGTGAAGAATTACATAGATACTTACCAGCATATAAATGAAGCAGAAGAAAGAGTATATAGAATTTAAATGTGGGGATAAGAAACCAGCCTTTGTGTGCTCATACTCCCAGTAATCGCATTAGCACAGCTTGAATTTAGAAAGTGCTTTATGTAAAAATGTATAAAGGAGCACCTTTGTCATGCACTCACTAAGAACAAACAAAATGAAGGACTGTGGAGAATTGTCATGGCATGCATTAGGTCAGACTCTTCTCCCAAACAGGGATTTAGTATCTCTTTTCCACCCAGCAGCAATAAGTACAATTCAGTGTTCAATCAGACATCCACTTACATAAGTGTTTTTCTTTGATTTTGTAGACTGTCGCAGTTGGTACTTCTGGACTGGGAAATGGATATTGGGTAGCCAGTCCTTGCTTTTTTTCATAATTTATATAATCGATATAGTTCCCCAAAGTAAATGTCCAAAGCATTTAAATACAAGTTTTTGAAATTGAAAGTTTAAAGGAAGAAACTCAACCCCAAACCCTAAGACAAAATCAAAAAACCAAAACAACAAAACTGAAAACTAACCAGCTACAATAGCTCTTAAGTTTTATCATTGTCATTTCTGTTCCCACAGCTGAGGCACTAAGGTCACAGGCCACAAAAGTATTTGAATACCTTTGACAATACTTCTTTCTAAAAAAAAAAAAAAACAGAACCAGAAATGAAAACACATATTATTAATCTGAAACATTCCCTCAAATATTATTCCATAGTATACAAAATCCAAATATAAGACTTTTTATTTTTCACTCCAGCAGGTAAACCTTGTTGATGCTGACTGCTTCTCCTGAAAGTGTAATCTTTACAGTGGACATAGGTCAGTTTGCCTCTTCTCCAACTCATTTTCTTTTGACTTCCCTGCAGTTCCCACCCCTGTAACACATGGCCTGGGACAGGCCTGCAGGTCACCCCATGTGACAGGGATATGAACTCCCTATGTATGGTAATTCTTCATCATTGCACAGTGTACTGTACTCTAGGCTTCCCAGTTTACTTTCTGTAAGCTTATAGCTACTTTTAACTGTAGATATATGTTTAAATCCATGTTTGTGCCCTAATTTACTGCTCAGAATCACAGAAGAATGTAGGCTGGAAGGAATCTCTGAAGATAAATTAGTTTCTTCATACTAGGAACTACCTTACATTTGAGCAGAGGCTCATCGCAGCTTATCAGCTCTTCCGTTTAGGGCAAGAACTTGGAAAAGTGCAGTGGAAATTAAGAAATTATATGGCATAGGCAGATAAGAGGCACTGCTTCTGCCATACACTACCTGGTACCAGCTATGGACCTCAGAGTACGTCTGTTAGCTGGCAATTTTGGCAGTGTCAGTGCCTGTCTTAGAGAAAATTGCTCTCCTGATCCACTGTTCCCAGTCCACTTCAGGTACCACTAAAGGAGTGGGGTAGAGTACAAAGGACCGGAGGCAGCTTTACCATCAGAACCACAGATGTCAATTGCCCATCTCACGTGTGAGAGTGTGTTGCAAGTTCTCACCCAGAGTAAAACACATACTATCTGTGATGTAAACTGATCTATTTCCCTTTGCATTGGAACATGTTGCTGGAGAAATCTGAATCACTTTATTGGATTCATATGGGAAGAAATTAAAAGTCAAACCCAGTGGCTGTGCTTTGTTATTTAGGTACAAGAGTGCCAAACTAAAGCCCAGAGCTCAAGTGGTCTCATATAATCAAATATAAGTAAGATGGAATATCTGATTCTTTGCTTTTCTGAAATGGTTGTTCCAAATTTATTAGAATCCAAGATACCGGGCTGCATGAAGAGGAATGTTGCAAGAGGTCAAGGAGATGATCCTTCCACTCTACTGAGTTCTGGTAAGGCCAAATGTGGGGAACACTGTCCCGTTCTGGGCTTCACAATATAAAAGAGATAGATGGAAATACTGCAGAAAACCCAAAGAAGGGCCACTAAGATGATGAAAGGGCTGGAACATCTCTGCTGTGGAAAATGGCTGAGAAGCTGGGACTATTTAGTCTGGAGAAGAGAAGGCTCAGGGTGTATTACATCAGTGTATATAATTACCTCAAGGGAGAATACAAAGAAAAGGGAGACTTGGTCTTTTCAATGTTGCCTGGTGACAGGACCAGAGGCAATGGTCACAAACTGAAACACAGAGGGAAGAGCATAAGGAAACACCTTTTTTGTTGTGAGAGTGGCTGAGAACTGGCACAGGTTGCCCAGGAAGGTTGTGGAATCTCCCCCCTCAGAGATATTCAGAAGTCATCTGGCCATCGGGGGGAAAACTGGCTGTAGGTGGCCCTCCCTGAGAAGTGGGGCTGGACCAGATGACCTCCAGACGTCCTTGCCAACCTCAATCATTCTGTGATTCTCTGACAAAAGAATAAAATCTGTGTCTTTGCTGTATCTGAGAAAACTCAGACATTCTCCAAAACTCAGTGTTAACTTACCAAACTGACTGCAGGCTCTTTCATTCTCTGTACTCAAACCCCTCATGTGTGCATGCAAGATGCATATTGATAGTTTAGGCTTAACTGTAAGATCACTGAAATTTTGTCAGCTCAAGATTTTGCTTCACGACTCTTCATCTTTTATGTCACAAAAGGTGAAAAACCCTTTTCTGAATTTGACAAACTAGTCTCACTGTATACAGGAGAACCTTTTCCATAAAGAGGCTCAGAGAATTAGGCATGTTTAGTGTAAAGAGAAGGCTCTGGGGAGACTTTATAGCAGCCTTTCAGTACCTAAAGGGGGCTACAAGAAAGGGAAAGAGGGACTTTTCATTAGGGCGTATGGTGGAAGAAAGAGAGGTAATGGTTTCAAACAGAACAAAGTGAGATTTAGATTAGGTGTTCAGAATAAATTCTTTACTGTGAGGGTAGTGAGACATGGAACAGGTTGCCCAGATAGACTGTGGATGCTCTATCCCCGGCTAGGAAGGATGGGGCTTTGAGTAACCTGATCTAGTGGAAGGTGCCTCTGCTCATGCAGAGGGGTTGGAACTAGAGGATCTCTAAGGTCCCTTCCAACCCAAATCATTCTGTGATTCTATAAGACATTGAATGGAAAAGAATTCTAAAAATAAGGAAAGATCTATAATGAACTTGATAAGATTGAGTTTTATAAGATTAAAACAGTACTTGTAGGAAGGTGAGGTTCATTGTAATAATCCTTTTCCCAACTAAATCAAATGATGAAACAGTGAAATCTCAAAGACAGTACTGACTTCAGTTTGGATTTATAGGGATGACTGAAATCAGTTTAACTTAACTGATAACTCAAGAAAATCAGAAGAAATTATATGAGATAAGTGAGAGACATCTACCACCAAAATATGTCAAAATCAGCTCTTGTCACCAGTACCTCATTGGTACACACTGTGTTGTTAATGCACAGCTGTGCACAAAGACACAACCCAAGAAAAAAAAACTATTTTGGAGAGGTCCAAATAAATATGTGATCTGCGCCTTGGATATTAGCAATTCATTTTTAAAAGTAGTTTAGACAAAAATATGTTCAAGGTTTTTAAAATATTAAGAAAACAGAAAGTAATGATCATCTTCATATTATATCAGATTCCTATTACCCTTTTTTAGAGTAACTGGCAATTATTCCGAATTCCCTGTAGACAGCGACACAAAGACCTCCTTTGCAAGTTGTTTAATAGTTTCAGCTGTGAACAGCTGTTCCAATATTTCTCAAAAAATTTCTAAAGCCAGTCACTGGGCTGATCTATCATTCACAGTTTTGCATATGCTTCTTGGTTAGTTTGCTCAGTTTTGCCCCTTAATGTATTTTGCCTTCTACATTTTCACCTTTACAATAAAACTGATACATTCAACCAACTGTTGTCAGGCTTTTAGACACCATTTAAAATAATTTTAAATAAAAAGGCATTTAACACCTAATCTTTTTTGTTAGCTTTCCCTTTTCTGTTATGGATAAAGAAAATAAACAATTCCTCTCTAATTTTTATACCTAAGTTAAGACAGGATTTTGGAGCTTCATTTTGCTCTCCTTCAAACAATTCCAATATTGGATTAAGATGCTAAACTATTTTGCATTATATAAATCATCCTAACCCTTTTTTTGTTTCATTGGAAGACCGAGATACATCAATTTCTTACAAATGAAGTTGTTAGCTTTTTAATGCTTTATGTGAAATAGAATATTCTTTCGTCTGAAGCTTAGAGAGAATTCAACATATATTTCTTTGTGTTTCAAACACAATGGAATCATTATGTCCTCAGCATAAAAATATGGATTGTGGTGCAAAAAATGTGGCAACTGGGAAACTGATATAAAACAGTTATGAGCAAAATGTTCCAAATTCCCTACCTTTCCCCACCTTTCTCTTCTTAATGGAAGAGTAACCCAACTTTTTAAAGAAGTGATACTTATAAAAAGAACAGTTGGGGTGAAAAAGACCTCTATTTTTACATACCAGTATGAACAACAGTTTTTTCAACCAGCCTCATTTAAAAAATCCTCTGAAACTAGGAAAAAAACATTTATGGAAAGATATAAATTAATTGCTTTAAAGTTGCTGATGTGTAAGTTTATACTGTCAGTAGTACCAAAATAGCCCAGGTGAAATTAGAGATGCATTGCATTGAAATAATAATACCAAGAAAATAAAAATATTTTTAAAAATGCCTACTAAAAAAAAGTATATATATATACTCACTCCTGTTAATGCAAAAATAATGCTAATTTAAAAACACAAGCAATGATAATGCTGATTTCTTTTACTGTGCTGAAACAAAATATTAATGCACACAGTGCATCATCAAAATGGTAACAGACGTTAAGTCAGAGAAAACTAATTCCCTACAGTATCTTAGGCTCGATTTTTTTTTCTTGCATCTTTAGTGGTGAAATTATTGTCTATATGACTTTTTAGAACAATTATAACCTCCTAATTATCAGGTGTGCCTTGCGTATTACATGTGACTCAAAGTAAATTGAAGAATGATACTTTTATAATTTTCATTTTGTGTTAACCATATATATTGAACCTGTGATCATTGCAGGGAAATGTGATGGGGTTTTTTTTTCCCAGTGATGTTTTGTGAACTGTAGAAGTAAGACATTTTATTAGTTATATGTAATCTCTTTGGAATGCCTTTGTTGTGAAGCTATTTCAGCTTGATTTAGTTTTTAAAACCAGGATGGAAGCCTAGAGTCTTGAGGTAGCTATATCTGTTCATTGAATTGATGCCAGAGATGTTGGCACCTGATGTATTTCTTTAGTTTGAATAGTTTTATTATGCTATGATGCTTTGCCCAGGAGACATGGTAAAAAAGCTGATGGTATACAACAGTGTCTGGGTCAAAATAGAGCAAAAGCACACAAAATATTCTGCAATTTCTTTGAACACTCAGTCCTAGAAATACACATAAAAACTACATGAGCAAAAGTGTTTCTGCTCTTATTCCTTTCCTAATTAGTTTCAGTCCCAAGGCAACCAATTAATTATATCCTTTGAAAATGAACTTTTCCCCTCCTAAATTCATTCAAGCCCTTCCTTTCCTCAGTCTTCAGGCTCTGCATTTTCCATTTGAAATTTTAAATCACTTGTAAATACTAGAAATAAAAAAAATCCTTATATTTTTAATGCACTGCTGGTAATTTCAAAATTTTTAAACAAACAAAAAATAGTCTTCTGAGTTTTGCTTCAAAGTGCTTGTTCTATCCAGTGAAATAAGTGTAGATATCCTGAGTAACCAGGATATCTTAAAATTGCACAATGAAAGAATGCTCTGCAAAGACTTTTACTCTAAGGAAGGACAGCAAGGGATGAGGAGGAACAAGAGTCAATGAAACAGATCATACTGTATAACCAGCATTTGTGAAATCAAGGTTGGGTTTTTCCTCTCCTCACTCCTCTTATAATCACACATACATGAAAATTGACACAGAAGCTTTCAGACCTAGGATTTAAATAACTTGCTTGAGATCAGAAACTGCTGCCTTTCAGTATTTACACACAGCTCTTTAACCTGCTTTGTTAAGAAAAGCAACCATAATTGTTCTGAAAAGACAGTACATGCTTGAAATATCTTCCAGATTGCCAACAGGATCTAACTGTCAGTTTGCAGATGCACTGATTGCATACATGGAGGAGTATTATATTCTGCCAAATAATCCCAAACCTATACAGCTGATTTTTTAACATAAAAAAATAATATTTTTCACCTTGAGATAATGTCATCAAATACCATCTGTGCTGGCTGCAATTTTAGTCATACATCCTTGTTGTGTTTATCAGAGAGTCATTTTTCAAAATAGCTAATTTTCATCTCAGATTCAGACACACACTAATTTCTTCGCTTCTTTCTTGCTGAGAAGTCTGATATAACAGCCTATCACTGAAAGAGTTTGGCATTTGCCCAAAACAAAATAGGCTCATCTCCTTGCATGGGATTAGTTTCCTTAATAGGTCTAGAACTTGGAATCACTAAATACATAAAAAATATTCTCTTCATGTAACAGAAATTATTAAAAGGGCTGTGGGAGGTAACATGACAATGTTCACAATGAAATTAATATTAAAACCAATAAAAGTCTGAGGGAAAAAATCATCATGCTGATAGAAAAAAAATTGACACAGATATATGAGAATGGAAGGAACATAGCAACAATATTAAGTTTGAGCAAAATTTGGGGGCTTTTTTTTGATTTCTGTTGAAGGTGCTACATCAGATTAGTAGTGTCTGGATGACAGAAAATATATATGGTGACTGTCATCTAGAGTATTGGTCATGCATGGCAAATTTCATACATAATTTTGCTGTAACTTACAGCCCATGGAGGAGCCCCATGCCAGAGCAGATGAATGTCTGAGAGGAGGATCTGACCCCACAGGAGGACCATGGAGAGAGGACCTCCCCTCTGGAGCAGCCTGTCCCTGGAGGACTGCGCCCCATGGAAGAGTGACCCACATTGCAGCAGTTTGCAGGGCACTGTTGTTCTCATGTTGGAGAAGTTCACAGAGAACTGTGTCCCGTGGGAGGGACCCCATGGTGCAGCAGGGGAACGACTTCTCTCCCTGAGCAGTGGAGAAGCCATGGGTGATGCACTGACCATAACCTCCATTCCTCGTCTCCTTGTGATGCTGGGTAAGAGGTAGAGCTTGGATGCTATAGTTTGGAGTAGGTGATCCATGAAAATCAGACAGCTTTCCAGGATCATCTCCCATGGAATTATTGGAAGCAGAGTCCTGAATGGGGAAAATTACTCTCCCCTTAAATCCACAGCTATGATCCTTCAATTTGCTATTTTTACCCCTGAAATCCACTATCTCACAGTCACTGCAGCCAAGACTCTCCCAGATTCATATCTAAGGTCAGTTCTTCCTTGTTTGCAAGTATCAGGTCCTTGGTCACCCATGTCAGGAAGTTATCAGCAGCACTCTTGGAGCATAAAATTAATTCAATCTTCTTTCTGAATGGATTTTGTCTTGTAGTCGATTTTGAGCAGCACTGAAATTTCATTTGGCTTCAACACTTATAACTGTGCATTCTCAGAGACAGGATTCAGTTCAAGATAAGGATAGCAAGTGAGGTTATTGCCTGTACTTTAGGTCTTTAACTTGGGAATAAGTATTGTTTTTCATGTATAATTTAATGTATGGAGTATGTTTCCTTGGGCTGTGACAATCCATGTAGAATATATGAAGATTTCCATATGTAAGCATCTACATTTAGACATCTTAATTTCAAACTCATGTCAGACAAGATATGAACTCCTACTATATCTGTTTTCTCAATTGATATAACACAGGATCCTAGTTTATATTTTAGATCTTCTGTTGAATACAGCTGGGAAAAAAAACCAAAAATCAAAAACAAACCCACAAAAATCCCAAAAAACAATCAGGTTAAAATGTAATGAAAGAAACAGATATATTTAAATGTATTAGAACACAGAATGATTAAAAACCTTTACATTAGAAAACTAGCATAATGGTTTTATGAAATGAGTTTATTCCTTAAGTAAAATACAAGTGCTAAAATCAGATAGGAAAGAATGAAGATAATTCTGATTAAGCAATAAAACAAAAGAAAAATGTGACAAAAGAAAAAATACAGAAACCTAAATAATTTTTTGGTGTGTAAATCATGCACAGAAAAGCATGACGGCACTTTCCTAGATGTAGCAGAAAAACTGGGAAAATTAATGATCATAAGAGTAATGAAAAATGATGTACAAAAAGTCTTTGAGGTGACCTAATTGCAGATTTCCAGTACCTGAAGGGAGCCTGCAAGAAAACTGAAGAGGGACTTTTTGCAAGTGTAAATAAGGAGCCTGGATCCGTGTGAAAATACTGTAAGATTGGAATATAGCACAAGTTTGGCAGAGTGCAGAACAAGCAGTGAACAACAGTACACTGAAAATCAAGAACTGTGAAGAAAATAATAAATTATTCATTACCAACATCATACAGCATAGCAAAAGTTACTATATTTTTTTCCTCATTACTGCACATTATTTGAACTTTTTGAAAGCCAGACTCCAAATTAGACAGCTGTTCATAACATGTGGAGAGGGAACAACTGGTTCCAATAGGGATCTCACGAAAGCTCTTGATGCTCCTTTCTGAAGTAATGAACACTTCATTGCAGAGGAAAAAGCATTACCTCATTGCATGAACAGCAAATAGACAGGTACATATTATCAATTTCACTGTCTTGAATGGTAAATGGAAAAGTCTTGAAGAGACATGAAGGAAAGTCCTTATTACATTATAGGGTATGCGTTGATGGGTGAGTTTATGCAGATTTGTTGCATCTATATGCAGACCATGTTTCAGATTCTTAAACAGCAAACAAAAATGTTATAAGTTGGATGGTTTACAGCGTAAGTTCAGTTTTCCTTGCATGAGAGGCTGAGGAGAACAGAGAAATTGAGACTAAATGTATTGCCTATTATGCCCTTCTCCATCATAATCCTTTTTTCTGTCTCATTATGCTGCATTATCTTTATTTTGGATTCTTTATGTGCATTTATTATGATAAATCCTCTGTCATTTTGTACAACTATTAGTCAATTTAACCATCAATCTGTGCAGTCATTTTTCAGATTAAAGCTGTATTTTAACCTACATTTCAGATTTATTGGAACTGAAACATTTTAGCATGAATTATGCCTAAATAATTTATATATAGATATTGTATGCACATAAAATCTGCTGTCATTTTTAGAATCAAGGTGGAAGACAGTTATTGAGAGACAATTGTTGCTATTTATGGGAAATGGGTTCTCATTAAAAAAAAAGGTTAAATGAAGAAGTTAGTTCTTTCCTGGGAATGAAATTTACACTTCTTTGTAAAGTGACAGCTTTCAATAGTAATAAAATCGAAATTCAAATTTGCTATATAATAGACCTCCTTCCTTATTAAACTTCTTTTGGACTTAATAAAACAAAATTCTTAAAGTTTATTTCTGTTCATGCTTGGCTTCCTTCCTAAAGCAAATGTTTCAGGAACCTTAGAAGAAAATCCCTTCGAAGAAAATCCCTTTCAGCCATTTCATAATTATAAGATTATGAAATACATATTCTCATATAAATGCTAAATCCTGAATACCAATTTCTTGGTGGAGTAGATCATTGAAAACCAAACTTTTAAACTTCCAGTTAGGATGTGTAACTACTCCAAGGGTGAAAATAAAATAACTTAAAGGCCCCACAAATATGTGGAAAAGGTAAAGAAGGGATCTTTCCCCAGTAAATATGTCCTAAATTATCTTTTCCTTCAGCTCAGACTTTGAGGTAAAAATTTTGATTTTATAAGGAGAAGGATTAAAATAGAAATTGTAATGAATCCAGATGATTTTGTGACAGTACCACTGCTGAAAAAACGTTTCTGCTCCTCAGTGGCAGAGCAAATTAACATCTACTTGCAAGAGAATGGTAGCTATGCAGAATGACTGGCTAGATATTAAACAAAGCAAAACAAAAACAAAACCAAAAAGATTTCTAGGTAAAATTTAGTATCACTAACGTTGCTAAATTTAAATAGGAGTATTCTTGAAAGAAATAACACATGGAGTTCTTGGTTAGAGATAAGCAGAAGGAAGCACTTTTATGTGTACTATCTTGGCAAATGCTAAAAGAAAGGTTTCTGGTCTAATGGATTTTCTGGTTCAAATATAATTGTCAGCTGATGTTATATTTGAGACACTTTTTTTGGATGATAATTTCAAATTGTGTGCTCTGAATCAAACTGAGGTCAAATTTGCAGAGACAGTAGCTGCTGAGATAATATTCATGCAGTTCCAAATATCAATTTCTATATTGACAATTCTTGATACATGGAATATAGAAGCTCTTTGAAGAACTGCAATGTGGTAAGAAATAACCATTGACAAAAAGGTCCTCTGGTAAAACACATTCTTTTGCTAAAGGTCTTGCTTTAAAAGTTCTAGGAGAACTACAAATATAAGCACTGTATTAAGTCTTGAAGAAAGTTCATGATTAAACTTTTCAGTTTTCCGTTCTTTAGGTATTAAAGAGTTTCCATTCTTCAGGTATTAAAGGAGTACCTGTTTTTCATTATGTGGCACTGATATATTTTACTTTTCTGTAGCTATTTAACTCTTGGTGAAACATTCTGTTTGGATGTTTCTAGACTGTTTTATTTACATTTTTAAAAAATAGAAAAAATGGCTAAAAAAAAAAAAATCCATGACTAATGCCTTACAAATTGGTGACAGCAGGTTGTTTAACATAATTTTGCCAAAGTAACTGAGGCAAGAAAGAATAAAACTCTCCAAAATACAGCAAAGACAGTGTGAGATCTACCTAGAGAGCAAATCTTCTAAACCCAGCAATTCATTCTCTTCTATCTTTCTCACTGCAAGTGTTGCCTTCAAAACAATGCTACCCAAGAGATATACAATTGCTGTTTTAATTACAACTCACAAAAGAGAAAGCAACAGATGTATAAACATATTTTAAGTATTTATTAAATATCTGCTGAATTGTTATAGTCCTGTTGACTCATTAGTAAAATCTCCATGGATTAACTACTGATTCCCAACACCTTAATCTACAAAGACATAAGAAAGATTTGCATTCTCACCTTATGTACACTCATTATAATTTCTTTTATACATTGCTAATTATAAGATCATAAATTTCTTTGCTCTTTTCTTCTTGCTGAGGTCTCCCAGAATTGCTGACTATAAAAGATCTATAAAAGAGTCCACGAAATAAATATACCATATTAAGTCCTTTTTTCAAACTGATCAAGGTTAAGAAGCATACTAACAAATAAAGCAAAAACAAAGAAAAAAAGGGGGTGAGGGAGCAGGGAAAAAACTCCCTCATTTCTTGGAAAATTAAGACTGTGAGGATTTTTATTATAATGCAAGAGATGATTTTGATCCCACACAACAGAAGTTTAGAATTTCCTGGAAGAATTTTCTTCTTTTATATTATATCTCTGAATATAATTCAAGACTGACAAACACTTAGAGATGATGATTTCTTAATATGTATAATCAGGAATAACTGCCATACATTTTGCATAATAGTATGTGAACTTTTCAGAGGGCACATTGCAAATTTCACTTTCTGGACCCATGAGAGTTTGTATTAAAAGTGTATGGTCCTCAGAAGCGGAAGAGAGAGCTTTTTCCCATTTATTTTCCCCACCATTCCACAGGATGACCAAAGGTAAAAAAAGATATTAATCCATATTATAATAATCTCTCACTGTGCTTGATATCAAATTAGTAGCTTCATCCCTTAGCTTTCACCCAAATGTCACAACTATCCAATGCTCCTTCTATTTTCCTCTACTGTTCAAGGGTGCCATTCCATAGGTTAGGAGTACTTGAACCTAATGCAAGGACAGGTCTATCCTGAAGAATATCCTAAGCAGGAATGACTGAGATAAATGACTGAACAAAGGATATTCATTGTGTTAAGCAGCAACTTAAGCACCATGATTCTTTTGCTTTTGGATTTTTAATTTGTGAGATAAAATAAAAGTTTCATAATAAGTAAACATACTGGGCATGAGTAATTTTCCTAAATATAAGTATTCAGTTTAAGGTAGGTGCTCTGGTCTTCACTTGCTGCTGAAGACTGAAAACATTTCTTGGTCATCTGAGTTCAATGCAGATGCTATGATATGCAAGGACATTTCAAATGGTACTAGTTGGCTTTACCTGAGTAAAAGAAACAAGTCTCAAGGGTGGGATAACTTTTGAGATTAGGATTACTACACTAAAGGTTTTATATATACATATTTACATCTGTTTCCGAGTCTAAACTTCACTGGAGAACTAATCTGTACAGATGCTGTAAAGAGAAATACAGATGGCCAGCCTCCAGTTTTCTACTGAAGGGTGAGTGGAAACATCCTCTAGGATACAATGACTCTGCCAACCAATTTTCATTTTTTTCTATTTTTATTGAAGGTTTAGGCACTTTTCTTATAAGCAGATGCACAAGTAATTTTTTTTAAAACAGAATTAACTTAGCAAAAGTGACATTTATAAAGTGTATGGGGAAAATATCAAGGTCATTGCATTTCTGGAATATAAAGGAATTGTCAGAAGACAACATGTAGAGGAACTTGTGATGGGTCATAAAAATAGTGTTTTATTGAAACCATGATTTTCAGAACAAAGTGGAGCTATGAATTACAACTCCCAGGCTCATCAACTAAGCTATTTTGCTGATCTCATTCAAGGATGGAGAGATATAGAATGCAGTATGTTTTTTATGAAAAATATTCTTTTCACGATAACTAGATATTTCTGTCCTTCATTGCTTGCCTGAGTTCCTTCTTGAGGACATTCCTGAGGGCTTCATAAAACTTCCAGCAGTGGATTAAAAGTGAAGGACTGAGGCTGTTATACCTCCCACCTTTCAGTATGCTTACACTGAACATACAATGGGCTGAAAACTGCTGCAGGTTTTGAACTGATTCAGGAGTGATCAGACTACATTTATCTTAGATGTAATAACAGTGTGTTGAAGTGCGGTTCTCTGCACCCTTCTGGAGAGAGGATGGAAAGAATCAAGGAATACACTTTTGTAGATGTTTCAGAAGATGATCTTTATTACCAGCTGCATGGCTGAAGCCAGCACACAGACAGGAGAATTCTCCTGGAACCCAGTTCTCTGGGCCCGGGGGAACCTTTAGGGACCAATCCGAGCATAGAACTTGGGTACATGTGATCAGGCAGGGGCAGGGGCAGGGTCAGGGGATACCCCATGCTCAGACCATGCGTCCACCCCAGGCCCCCTCCCCCCAGGGGAACGGTGGGGAGAACCCTCAACAACAGTGCCTAGTAAAAGATAGTGTAGGTGTTTTGGTTTAAGCCCAGCCAGCAAGCCAGCACCACACAGCCACTTGCCCTGTCCCCTCACCAGTAGGATCAGGGAGAAAATTGGAATGGTAAAAGCTGGAAAAACATGTGGGTTGTGATAAAGACACTTATATAGGGAAGGCAAAAGCCACAAATAAAAGATGAGAAAACCAAGAAATTAATTCATTGCTTCCCATGGGCAGACAGGTGTTCAGCCATCCCCAGGAAAGCAGGGCCTCATCACATGTAACAGGGACTTGGGCAGACAAACACCATCACTCCAAATTGTCTCCCCTCCCTCCTTCTTCCTCCAACTTTATATACTGAGCATGATGTCATATGGTCTGAAATATCTCTTTGGTCATTGGGGGTCACCTGTCCAGACTGTGTCTCCTCCCAACTTCCATGCACCCCCAACTTCCTCACCAGTGTGGCCGCATAAAAAACAAAAAAGGCCTTGGCTCTGTGTAAGCCCTGCTCAGCAATAACAAAAACATCTCTATGTTACCAACCCTGTGTTCAGCACAATTCCAAAACTCAGCCCCATACAGCTACTGTGAAGAAATTTGACTCCAGCCCAGACAAAACCATCACAGTAGGACAAGTAAAAGTCTCAGAGTACCAGTCATTATTCAATATCATATCTGCCATATCTTTTTTTCCTTTCTTCCAAAATGCATGTCTTTCTTCCAAAATGCATGAATTCCACTGGATCTATTTCCAACAGATTTTACTATTTTTCAAAATGCTTTTAGTCAGAGCTCTAATAAAAACATTTTCACTTCTTCCCAAAGGATGTACTTTCTTTCTTTCAATCAAAGAAGCTTTGGAGACATAACACCAAGTAAATAAAAAACATATTAAAGTATTTTTTTCCTGTATATTCCTGGCCAAATATAATTGTAAAAAAATCACATCTCACCCAAATTTGCTTCATGGTTGTAAGCTACTTTAATACTATGATTGATTTTATTTGTATAAAGGGCAATGTCAGAATTGGTAGACAATCCTGGTATAAAAATCCAGGATTAGCCTCCCAGGATTAAAAAAAGAAGGGAAACTGAAGTATTTACTTATTAAAAATAACAACAGTAAACTATAATGTAAAGCAGCATTACTGAATTTGATCAAAGGATTACTTTCAAAGATCCACTGTTTCTTTTCAAAAGATGTGCTTCATAAGAAAGCATCTCTGTCAAAGTTTGAGGAATAACTACATGTACTTTTCTTTGATAGGTTAAAAATCTATTTGCTAGTCACAGTTGTTGATTTTGCCTTACTTTTGCTTGCAGCACAGAGTGATGAGATAGGAAAGCAACTGAAATTTGGGCTATTGAAGTGGAGAAATATGGGAGATTGTTAAAAAAAGAAACTTGCAATCAACATATTGAATGAGAATAAAGTGTTAAGTATCACAGACAAGAACCTGAGTCAGTCTACATTGAATTCTAAGTCAAGCTTCCACTGACCAGAGCTCAACCACTCCAAAGAGGAAGGGCAAGTGGATTCTGACTCATAAAGAAATAAAATGTGTATTGAATGAAAAAATTATTAATCACACAGAAGAGGTAATAAAGAACTCCAGAAAAAGACATGCATCTACATGGATCGCTGAATGAAAGATACAGCAAGGACTTCAGAATGCCTACACATGTATTAAATTCTGTCTTCTTTCCATATGAGACATTTAACTATAGATATCACAAGACCATAGGGCTCATTAAATGACCAATTACTATCTCCTCCTTATTCTTCTTTTTCTCTCCTCAAGATATATGGAAAAAGAATACAAAGAAACTTGATGCAGTAAAAAGGTTCAAGCTTTCTTTTTTCTTCAGGGAGAAAAGCTCTGACAGTGTGCATCTCATTTTGTTAGATGGGAACAGGTCAGCACTAGAACAACACAGCATCCAGCATATCTGACTCCTGTGCCCATGAAAGGTTCTGCCTACTGAGACTCTTCACTTCAGTAAATTTTGCCACTGATATTTACAGAACAAGAATTAAACCAGATTTTGAATTATTTCACCCCAAAGAAAACTGGGTAATACAATAAATCTGTGACTCTTCTACTGAAATCTGCTTTATCTCTGAAGTAGCCATCTTATGCTCTTGAATTTCTGATAACTAACTCCATTGTGATTTGACATTAATATGTTTACTTTCCTTTATAATTCAATGCCATCTCCTATCTGCACTTTAAAAAAACCAAAAAGATCTCCTGACACTGACAAATTTGTTCCAATTGGTCTTCCCTTCAGATATAAGGTCGTCTGAAATGCCATGAACTCCTCTGTGTTCATGTGAAATGTCAGAGTTACAACACAAAACTGTAGGACCATGGGAAAATGGTTTCCAAATGCCTAAACTTTTAGTTGAGATGGATTCATGGAAGTGTGTATGAGGTATGACAAGTTGGTGGTATGAGAAGTAGAGCTGAGTGATTCCTTGCTGATGAGGGGAACAGCCTTTTCATACAGGCTTCATAAAGCATGAAGCCTTTCTCATAAAGGCTTCAGAAGCATGCAGAAGATTTAGCATCTAGTGAAATTTCATTCTTCCTTACTCAGTGTTTGTTGTTTCCCACTGGTTTTGGTGGGAATCCCATTCACAACTCATCTGAAAAACAGCTGTTTCATTTTTTTCTTATTTTTCATACTACAGCACTTGTGCTGCTTCCCACCGAAGCTGTTGATGGCAACAAGATGAAATTTAAAAAATAGAGAGGATTTTATTAAAAAGAACCAAACTGAGTTTGTGAATAGTTTATGACTAAAGTAAAGGCTTCCTTGAGGCAATCAGCTCTGATAATTTTTGTTTAGTTAAGGATCATAATCATTCACTTGCCATTTACATCTGTTTTCTGGACAGAAATCTGGCACTGTCCACATAGCCAGTGGTCAGGTTTCAGTCAGTCATCACCTCTTCTGTAAATCAATACTATGTCTGATAGTGTCACACTGCTATTTTTCTTTGTTTGTAGAATTTTGGATAGGAATGAAGACTTGTTCCATTCCTTACACAAGTAATAGAGTTTCACTGTGAATCTTTCATTCTACAGCTTGCCTAGATTTGATAGTTTGGGTATATGGAAACTGAAAATTATGCATCCAATACAGGAAGAACAGGAGGGAATGAAAAAGACAAAAAAAAAAAGAAAGGAGGCAGCCTTTTTATTTCTGTTACATTTCATTTTGGTTTAGGATGTGTAAGAGGCAACACTGGAAATGCTGAAAGGAGACAAAGGAAGTACAATCATTTTGATACATGTCATATTTTATTAGAAAACATTACTTTAAATGACTTGAACTCTGACAGGTAAAGAGAGGAGTAATGACATTTTTTGTGTCTAGTCATGTTTTAAATATCTGCAAGGCTGGAGATTCTGCAATATCTCAGGGCAACCTGTTCCAGTGGTTGATCACAATTACAGTGTTGGGGTTTTTTTGCCGTTATGTTTAAGCAGAATTTCTCGTATTTTGGGTTGTGCCCTTTTCTTCCTCTGTTTTCCTAGATCACCATTGACATGAGTCTGACATGAGTTCCTCTGTGTTCTTTATTTCTCCCATCAATTATTTATCTACACTGTGAAAAGAACCCTGTACCTCTTCTTCAGGCTGAACACACACAGCACTCAGAGTTTGTCATGTGCTCCAGTTCTTTAATCATCTTTCTGGTCATTGGTTGACTAGCTCCAGTGAATACATATATATATATATATATACATATTTTGTACTGGAAAGCCCAGAAATGGACACAGCATCCAGATGTGTCACACCAGTGGTGAGCAGAGGGAAAAGGTCACCTTTTTTTCGTCTGTCATCAGCGCTCTGCCTAATGCAGCTCAGGAGGCAGCTTTCCACCTGGTCAGTCCCCAGCCAGTACTGGTGCATGGAGGTATTCCTCCCCAGGGCAGCATCTTGCATTTTGTTTTGGAGATCTTTATGGTGTTCCTGTGTTCGTGCTTGTCCATTTCCTCAGCTTGTAGAAGTCTGTCTGAATGAGTCCTGAGCAGTCTTCTAGGGTACTAACAACTCCTCACATTGTTCTCAGTGTTCTTGATTTCTATGAAGTATTATGATGTGACTGCAATACAGTATTTTTAGAAGAGTCAAATAATAAATACAATAAAATAAATTACATAATTTCATAATCATTTGAAGTCTATTACTAATTTCTTTCTACAAATAACAAATAGACAACCATTAAATTATTTAATCAAATCATTGACAGTTGATTGAATTTAGAAAGATCACTGGTTTATTTCTATACTTGTTTAAACATCAAATACCATTATTTCACCTAAGCAATCAAATAATTTTATTTAAAGAGAATAATAGGATTCAGGAGACATATTCTCCTCTGTAGAGAATGACAAAATAGTTACAAAGATTGAAATGGAAGTCTTGTTGTCTAGATGTACACAGATGTTATTATTTTCATGCATTTTCAAAGAGTATATTAGCACTCTTCTCTTGAAAATCAGTAAATAATTTTAAGGGAAAAAAAAGCTTTTAAGTTTTATGAACTTGCTACCTTTTCTACATATCCTTTTGAGATTTTCTAATAGTATGCATATCAGAAATCACACTCTGTATATTAGGTAATGCAAATAAGAGAGATCCATGAACATTAATACCACTGTGTTGCAGATGAGAGATTTAGGATCATTCAAAGAATCACCATCAAAGGAATTTGCAGAATAGTTTTCATATGAATTTTAAAAAGTGCAAGTTAATAAAGTTTGATGGCAAGGTTCACTCTATTAATTACTACATGGAAGAAACATACGTGGAAAAACTGTATCTTAGTCCACAACTTGTGATTTGAAACCTCTTTAACCTTCCTTATTTTGTAGTCATTTTTGTTTGCAATAAATGAACATAAAATTAATCTTTCATTTTGCAATATTTCACACACACTGCAGAAGTATATAACAAGTAGTACAATAGTGTATAAAACTGAGTTTATGGTGGAGTTGTAATCATTCTAAATACCTTCTGAAGGGAAATGTCTTAAAGAGGCACAGAAAAGTAGGACTAACACATGTAATCCAGATTTGAAAGTCTTTATATTGATCTTTTCCCTCCAGTGAATTCTGTAATTGTGTCTAGTACTGGGATAGAAAGAAGTTTGAAGACAATTTTAATCAGAATAATTATTTTACTGACATAAACAATTTCCTTCTGGCTTCTGGCTACAAGACATAATTTTAAACCAGATTTTAGTCATCAGTTTCTACAAACAAGCATAGTATATGCCAGTTTATCTGGATTAGGTTAAAGGGTTTAATTCTCTTACTACACAGTTCTGCTAAGTGGAAAAACTGTTAGGGACAATAAATGTAATAATAGAAACTAGGGTTGTTTGGGTGGGTTTTCTGGTATATCAACTGCTTTTGAACTTCACACTTATTTTTATATAAAATGTATGTTTTTAAAAAGCAAAAAAAAAGTAACATTAACTTAAATAGTTATAGGCATTTAACACTGGTTGTCAGCTAAGACACAGAGCCTCTTCTCACTCCCCTACAGTGGGATGGTGGAGAGGACTGGAAGTGTAAAAGCCAGAAAATTCATGTGTTGAGATAAAGGCAGTTTAATGGGGAAAGCAAAAGCTATGCAGAGAAGTGTTGTAGTTATTGCTGTTTCCCGCGATGGAGAAGAGAGAGAGCTTCAGCAGGCAGGAGCTCAGGAGCAGGATTGATTTATTTCATTATTTACAGCTCTTCTTATAGACTTTTGCTTCATAGTAGGATTGGTCAGTACCTCAGCCACCCCTCAGGGGGATAGGCTGAAATGTTACAACATTCATTCTTACAAATATTTTTCTACTGTGTAATAAACAGACCCTAGCAANAATTCAGCAAGGTCACAGGTGTCCATAGCTTACAAACCTTCTACTGATAACTTCTGTGAGAAAGAAAAGTGTCTCATGAGTCAGAAAGCAGCTCTTGCTAGTAGCATTTTGCATCCACAGAGAAGCAAAGCAAAACAAGGAATTCATTCATTACTTTCCAAGGACATGCAGGTATTCAGTCACCCAGTCAGGGCTCCATCCCATGTAATGGTTATTTGGGAAGACAAATGCCATCATTCATCCTGGCCTTCCTCCTTCTTACCCCAGCTTTATTTGCTGAGTATGATGGAGTGGAATATCCTTTTGGTCAGTTGGGCTCAGTTTTCCCAGCTGTGTCCCCTCTGAAATCCTTGTGCCTCCCCAGCTTCCTCCCTGATGAGGTGGGGTAAGGAGCAGAAAAGGCCTCAACCCTTTGTAAGCACTGGTCAGCAATAACAAAGCATCTCTGTGCTCTCAACACTATTTCCAGCAGAATCCAAAACATGGACCCGTATTACTTACTGTGGAGAAAACTAACTCCATCGCAGCCAAAACCAGTACCAATGTAAAAACAGACATATATCTATAGGAAAATAAATGAAGCCTAGGACCTACTCCTGAAGTCAGACTGTGGTGGCTTGAACCTGGCTGAATGACTGATGTCCCTGAAATCACTCTGTCACTCCCCTTGTCAGCTGGAAAGTGGTGAGAAAACATGATGAAACGGTTGCGATACAGACAGGGAGAGATCACTCACCAACTACAGTCATGGGCAAAGCAGACTTGTATTAGGGAAATTGATTTAATTTGATACCAACCAAATCAGAGCAGAATAAGAAGAAATAAAAACACATTTAAAAATACCTTGCCCCACCCTCTCTTCTTCCTGGATTCCTCTCATGATTTCTCAGAGGCACAGGGGGAAGGGAATGGGGGCTGAGGTCTGGTTATCTCATGTTGTTTCTGCCTCTCCTTCCTCCTCACGATCTTCCTCTGCTCCATTGTGGGGTCCCTCAGACAGGCTGCAGATCTTCATTAATTTCTCCAGTGTGAATCCCTTACACGGAGCACAGTCTTTCAGAAACAAATTGCTTCACTGTTGGTTCTGTTTGGTCACAAGTCCTGCCACTGAAACTGCTCCAGCTTGGGCTCCTCTTCTCCACAGGGTCACGAGTCCTGGTAGGAGCCTGCTTGAGCATGGGATTCCCACGGGGTTGTGGTCTCTTTCAGGCATATACCTGCTCCTTCATGGAATAGTCTGAAGGTTGGACAGGAATCTCTGTGCCTGGAGTGACCCCTCCCCCTTCTTCACTGGCCTTGGTATCTGCAACACTGTTTCTCTCACATATTCTCACTCATGTCTCAGAATCCTGCACTGCAGCAATTTGTTCTCCCCTTCTTAAACGGGCCATCCCAGGGACACTACCAGTGTCACTGATGGCCTTAGCTTTGGCCAGGAGTGGGTCTGTCTTGGCTCTACCTGTTTGGCTTGGGTGGTATTGGCTGTATTGAACACAGGGAAAACTTCTGGTCTCTTTTCATGGAAGTCACCCCTGTAGCTGGACTGCTGCCAAAATCTTGGATTGCAAACACTATATACAGACTTGTATTGGATCACACTTCTTTGGTGTCAGCACAAACTCTACTAGAATGAAATGTCACGATTGTGCCTAAAGACGACAATTGTACCTTGACGTCTGCAGTACATATTGATTAGTTTGCATGTCAAAATCAGAATATTACCTTATTTCTATATAGCTGTATAGGTAAATGATCAGTAAGACAATATACCTTCTGAGGTAGTAGCTTTTCCAACTACTAAAATATTACCAAGCCATCGCTGTTTTTTTCTAAAACAAGTGCTGTCAGTAACAGGAGTAACAGTTTCATAGAACTCAGAATCTTTCCCATTGACGGAGACATGCTGCCAAAGCACTGCTTCATTCCAGTCATCTCTGTCTGGTAAAACATTTCATTGTGCTCCACTACTGAACAGCAGAACTCATAGCATCCATGTGGGTGTTCTGATAGTGCAGGATACACTGGCCCCCAGCTGCTCTGACTAGTGAAATGCTCAGCTAGACTACCTATGAGGGGCTAAGTAATTAAAAATGGCCAGTGTCCTTTGGCTTGGTAAATTAAATTAATCTGGGAAGATAGGAAGAAGTTCAGGGTTGCAAATACATTTTTATCACAGGACCCATTTTTGCTGTCTGCCGCATGGGATGATACATCATTCTTTCATCAATATTCAGCAGAATTGGCAGGAAACTCGAGTCATTTTATCGCCACAATTACTGACTCATTTTCTGCAAAGTGGCAATCCCAGATGTGTTGTTTACTACAGGAATTGCTTTGGGGAATAATTTTAATAATGGCATGACTTGTGGATAGAGGACTAATAAAACTATATAGGCAGAAAAAATTTGTACTCAAAAGTCCCAAACAGTTGTGACTAATGAATGGTAAATGTAAGCAAGAATGGGCCTGATCCTGTGCTGCTTGGTATGTGGCAATGCAAGCACAAAAGCTCTTTCCAGACTGGCATGTTTTAGTTTTCCAGAGGTTAGAAACTGGACAAAACCAGAAAGGGCTATGGAATATTGCCCTCTAACATGGAGAACTGGAGAATGCATACTAATTTGAATGAATGGCTATTGTATTTTAACAAAAGAATGTTTGAGGATGAAAAATCTGCTGGTTTTGCACACATCTTCCAAGATATCCCAAAAAAGAGTTTAGGCAAAAAATTAAAAATCTTCAAAATAAGTACTGTATCATTTTTTTCAAGCAGATGTTCTATAAGAAGTTTGCAATGAATTCTTACAAAGAACTCAGATGACAATTTGGATATAAAACAATCTTTCAAATAAGTCAAAGCCACCATGGAGAAGCCAAATGCCTTTTTTTCCATCAGCGTTCACTGTGGAAAAATCAGGGACATTCTTTCACTGGAACTCTTTTTTATTGGAGACCCAGCAGTTGTGCCTGAAATTGCCTGTAAAAGGCATTGTGAAGCAGACTGACAAAATAAGCAGTAATAAATTGGTAGGACAACATGGCATTCACTCAAGTGTTCTAAGATAACTCAAGGATGAAATAGCTAAATTACTAATGGTAATGTGTAACTTCTCTCTTCAAAACTGCTGTTGCAGCTTAGGACTGGGAAATGATAAATGTGATGCCAGAGGAGATCCACAAAATTTCTCTCTGTGGCAGACTGTGGAATAGCTGACAGCTAGGTGACCAACAAGCCTCTCTATCACTCTTCCTTCTGAAGAGAGCAGAGGGATAAAATACAACTAAACACTTGTGTGTTGAGATAAAGGTAGGGTTATCACTCAGCAATTACCTCCATGAGCAAAACAAACTCAGTGAAATTAATTTAATTTATTGCCAATTAAACAGTCTAGGATAAAGAGAAATATATTTGCACTCCTCTCACTCCCAGTTGCTGCACAGCATTTTTACTCTTTCTTTAACAGTTTATCACAGAGGCACTGGCAACATCACTGCTGAGCTCAGCTTTGGCCAAAGGTGTGACTGTCTTGGAGCTGGCTAGAGCTGACTGCCCAACATGGGAGCAGCTTCTGGTGTCTTCTCACAGTAGCCAGCAACTGGGCACACACATAAATTACACCTGAATATACAACCAAATAAATAATTAGAAACAGGAGACAAAAGTAATCAGCCTTCTCTTGCAGAGCATTGAGATTATCCTAGATTTGTGTTGGCCGAATTTTTTTTACACTCATTTGCAAATAACCTGAGAAAAGAAAACAACAGTCAAGTCACAAAGTCCAAGTATGAAGTCATTCAGTGCTGGGCAGACAGACTTCGGCTTTGAAAACTTTGATGAAGTCAGTAGGAATGTGAATGACAATGTTAAAAAATGGCAGGTGAAATATAATGTTGATAAATGTAAAGTAATCCACATGGAGAAACCAATGAAGGGCACTGATCTGACTATACTACCCAGAGGAAGATTTTGGTTTTGTGACAATCAGTTCTAATGCTTAGCAAATGTGAAAAGAAATCAGTTGTCAGAAAATAATAAAGAAATACAGAATGAAACAGAAAATGTCATTATTCCATTGTGTAATTTCATGTTTCTCACATGTTTTAAATGCTATACAACCCTAGTCCCCGCACCTCAAAAAGATACAGTAGAATTGGAAAATGTTCAGGAAGAAGTAAAATTTCTGATTAAAAGTGTGTAAACATTTACATACAAGTAATGATTTAACAAGGCAGAACCGAACAGGAACCTGTATGGAAGAAATGGGGTGGTGGATTTAATAAACATCCACAAAATCACGAGTGCCATAGACAGTTCAACAGAGATCAATTATTCCTGTTTTCTTTCTATCTACTATCAAATAAAGCTTCTGAGAGGTAGGTTCTGAATAAAATGTGAGCTTTTAGGCTTTTTGGTTTTTATTCCCTCCATGTAATGTGTGGTAGAATAATGAAACTCTTTGTCAAAGAATGCTGTAGATTGTAAGAATTTAAATAGGTCCAAGGTCTTATTAGACAGTTCTGTGAAAGAAGAGTTTATTAAGCATTACTAAATAGGCAGACCACATCTGATTCAAGATATTTTCTGAAATGGGGGAAAAAAAAAATAAAAGGCAGTGAAGTAATTCAGAAAATTTCATAAATGTTTGCTCCATCCTTCCTTCTACCAGTGTCTACTTATTCCCGCTGATGGGAAAAAGATCTTTTGATCTGACTTAATGCCATCAGTCTCGTAATCTGTTATTTAATTTTTTGACCAGGGTTAGACTTACCTTGATTTAGTCAATATCCCATTCCTGCAATTAGATCAGTGGACTGTATAAATTCTGCACAATGCTCCCTGAGGAGGGGAGGTGGAGAGGGAGGTGTTGATCTTCCTGATATCCGGTGACAGGATGTGGGGCAATGGTTTAAAAGTGTATCAGGGGACATTCATACATGACAATAAGAAACATTTCTTTATTGAGAGGGTGGTCAAAAACTGTAACAGGCTTGCTAGGGAGATGGTTGATGCCCCAGGCCTCTCAGTGCTTGAGGCACATTTGGGCAATGCCCTTAAAACGTGCTTTAACTATTGGTCAGACCTGGTCAGAGAGTTGGAGTAGATGATCACTGTAGAACCCTCCCGTTCTTGGTGAACTATTCTTATATATTTGACTGTAAATATAACTGAAGTATTCTCATTTAGAAAAACTGTAAAATACTTACCATCTATTTAATTGTCACTTATGTAAAAAAACCCCCTATGCCTAATGTGGGAAACATTTCAGTGTCACTTTAAAAATTGACAACACTAATTAATTTCACACCCATCAAACCCTCACATGATTTTGAGGTCTTACGGAAGAAAGTGAAGCACAAAGCAATGACAGTTGAATAGCGAGTGCACTCCCACTCACCTCTCTTTCGATAAAAACAATAAAACTTTTAGACTTGTAATGGCTACATCTCAATTTGACTGAAGTGGTCTCAACAGCTAAGAATATTAAAACAATAATGAAATTCACCCCAAACCCCGTACTTTTCTTCAGCTTCTGGTTCTGTATCTAACATACAAACAACTTTTCCTAGATTTTTCTGTGTGTTTTAAAGCTTGTTGATTAGCTTGGAAGAATGGCTGAAGAATTATCTTCTGACAGCAATCAAAGCCTAGCAGGTAAAGCTAAGCATGACGAGACAGTTTCTAATAGTAGGTATATTAGGATAAGTCTTGACTAGTTACCTTGATTTTTTTCACTATTGTATCTCTAAATCTGTCTCAGTATGTTAATTTTCTTAGGAAAAGATTTTTAAAAAGTGATAAAATCCTCTTGCTCTTTCAGCTCTTTTCTCATTAAAACTAGTCTGAGTATCTCTGTCTCTTCCATTAGAGTCAGACGTAATCATACCCAGAAGACCAACATATCCATCGCTGTTCAGCTGCTGTAGTGTCCTTCACTCTGCGGGAAGTAAGATTACTTTATCAGCAGGCGGTTTTCTACTAAATCCATTGAAAAGTTGATATTCTTGAGGAATCTTTTATATTATTATACAGAAGAATCAACAGAGGCAAGTGTCAGCAGAGCCAGTGGCATTATACAGGGTTACAAATAGAAGAACATGGGTCACACTGGAAGTCAGTCTCAAGGAGTTCTGAAAGAGTTGACTGTTTTAGTCAAAGAACCGTTATTTATATTTCACAGATCCCCATGATTTATTTTTTAAATTGTTTTCCATTTAATTTGTTTAGAGATAAATTATATGCAACTTTTATGCAGCTGGGTGACCTACTTGGCCATCTTTTGATTTGTATTCCATAAATAAAGGATATAAACTTCAATATAAAGAATATATTTTATTCTATTTTCCAGTCCTATACTTTTTATCCTAGTGATTCTTATGATGAAAACAAGTCCCATCATGTCTTATGAGCCTCACGCATATTCCTTAACTTAGTCTAGTCATTCTTTACAGAAAGTTGTTCCTTGATTCTCTGTTAAAAGCAGACACAATCTCGACAAAGTTTTTAAAATAAGCAGAATAGTTTAGATTTTAGCAGATATATCTTGCTCTGATAGGTGGAGATTATTATCAGTGTTAAAGAGATTAGGGCAAATCCATCACTATATGTCTGTGACCAATGATCAGGATTGCTCAGTTTAGGGTTTCACAGAGATGAATGTTTAAAAAATATTGAAAGTATTGAATAGAATTCTGTTGTTTTGGGTCAGTTTTGTTTTTTTAAGTAGCAAACACAGTGCCAGTTTTAAACTATGTCAATTCTTATTAATGTAAGGAAAACAATCTAATTACAGCTTTTAATAGAAACCACATTATAAGTAAATAATTCTAAATATTCAATGGAAAACAAAGCATGTCTCTTTACTAAATCTGTATTTTTGCTAGGTTTAAGATAGTTTTATTTTTTCAAGTAACAACTTTGTCTAAGAAAAGATACATATCTTTGAAGAAAATGAAAAAAAGTCTTCTGAAGAAAATGAAGAAAAGTTTTAATGAGAAAAGAAGGTGTTAAACCAGGTTTTTCTCACTCATTATTAGACAAAAGTGTTTTCATATGTTGTGAAGATACAAACATAACAATGTGAAGAGTGTTCTGAGGAGACTAAACATATTGGGCAACCCCCAAATTATATTTGATGCTTAAGTAATACTTTGACCCAAATTCTAAAGCATCCATACAGATTTCTTTAAAAAAAAAAAAAATTCAAATGTTATTAATAACCCCCTCTTTTTATATCCTTTTGAGTGCTAGTTTTTTTTAACTGACTTCGCTTTTTTGCCATCCTTAAGTAGGTTCATTTAAAGCCCTAGATTCCTACCAAATTAGAATATCTCTCATATTTTCAAAGTGCTTTACAGGACCATGAAATCTCTTGTTTCTGTTAAACATTTACCATAGATATTAAAGAGGGTAGAAAGTAGAGTAAAAAAAGTAATACATTTTTAAAAAATCTTACATATAGATTATAGATTATATTATAGATTATGTTTTGATTTGAACCAGTTTTGTTCCGTTATGCTCGGTGACTGAAAGTCTCCATGAAGATTTTAGAGTGAAGTTGGATAATATGAGTTCATTAACTGGTACTATCAAAAGCAACTTCTCAAAATCACTGCCTCTGGAGCATCTCTGAACCTTCATCTGTATGGATCAGACCAGGGACCTGGTAAAAAATTTGTAGACTTCTGACTAGGAAGGCTTTTTCTGGTGAGTGAGCTGACCTGTGCCAATGAGTACCATAGCCACTGTAAAGAAAGGGAAAACCATGCAAGATCTTAAAGTGAGACTGCCATTCTTGAGAGCAGTGAACTTTCAGATCTCAACTCCATCATGGAACACCATCTTTAGGATTTTTATTTAAAAGAAAAGGTTTTTTTATCATCTTAAATAATCTTTTAAGACAATAGAAATAATATTTATCCTAAGATTTCAACAGTTATGATCTCACTAAATAAGCACTGAAATTTTTTACGAGTATATTTTATATCTTAATCATCTTTTAACTGTATTATTGCTCAAATATTCACCAAATGAACTAGCTCTAATAAAGAGTTATAATAATTTATCAGAAATCTGATTAATATTAATGTTAAATTGTTTTACTTGATCACCAATGAGGAAAAAAAAAGAAATTTATTTTCATCAGATTTCTACTAATCATTAAGAGATATTTTATCTTATTACACTTCATTATTAATGGTCAGATTTTATTTAATTTCACTTTTAACTGACTGTGGCTAGTGTTTTAATATGATTAAATTGATTTAATCGGACAGGCTTTGGTAACGACTTGATAGAGTTACATACAGAGTGTCAGTAGCCCATAAGCAAAGTTTATGGATGCTAGTGAGAGAAATAACAGATTCCAATATCTCCATACAAAACACATACGATGTAGCTTTTTAGTTTCATTTTATTTTTCTCTTCCAATAGTTTCCAAAGTTTCTCTTTCCATAGTTGTTATGTTTCGTGGATGTTTTTATTTCTTTTTTTTTTCATCAACTTTTAAATAAAATACAGAAATACAGTCACCATTTTGTAGATATGGGTCTCAACCATAAGGAGAAACAAAACTTATGGACAAAAACCAAACAAATGGACAAAGCTAGAGCTCTGATGACGCTGCAGAAAGGTAATAATTGTGGCTTTATTTAGGACTTATCCTGGAACCACTCAATATACAGACCTCAAGTAGTCTTTATTATTTAATTAAACAAAAAAAAATTTGAACTTTGTTATCTGAAATATAACTGAAAACAGAAAATGATTAAATTAATTGTCAATATGAAAGAAACCATTATGCATGTGGAATACCAGACTTCAACATCTGATTTCTAATTATGTCATGTTTTGCTTTTTTTTTTTCATTTTCCTTACCAAAATTTCTCATTTTACTAAGTGTTGCTAATGGCCTATTGAATGTTTAGTCCAAAAAGAAACACACTAAGTAAAAATAACAAAGTCAAGAGGAAAATATCTATTTTTTTCTAGGTGTGGCCATTTGATAGCATTAGTTTAATATTCTTCAGGACACCTTATAAAAGTCTATACTGTGGGCTTTTCAGTTGGGTTTTTTTGTATACTCACAGAATTTAAGAAAGTTTTGAAATACAAAAGATTTTTTTTAGCATGGATCTGTTAGTTTGGATATTCACTTATCACTTTGCTCATCACTGAAGGCAGTAACTCCAGCATTCAATAACTTGATGCTTGTGTAAGTAATCTCTGACATCAATAACATCTTCTGAACCTGGAGAGGTATGAGGGGTGCAAGGCAGAAAAGGTACTCAAGCTGTTTGGCTACTGACTAATTTCCCTTTAAAATAAGATGATTTAAAGAAGACATAGGATCATGCAGTACTTCTTGAATTTTAACAATCAAATCCCAGTGTAGGGAAAGTTCATAGAAATAGCAGATTATACTGTATAGTAATGTATAGAAGTTATCACCTCAGAGGATATGGACACTAAAAATAGACTGTATAATTTTTTTTCAAAATAAGTTTTGTTGAACTTTCTTTAATCTTAAAGTACTACGCGAGCTTTTATTCAGAGAGGTTAACAATTACCTGCTACCCTGCATGGCTTATAATTATGAGATGTTATTTAAAATTCATTACATGTAGAAAGAAACAGCTCTTCCTTCCTGCATACTTGAAAGAGACTACTAGTTTGTATCTGTTTGATTACAAACTCATCTGTGACGCTGTCCGGGTCGTTCTCTGGTTGTGCCCACAGGACAGAGGCAACGCGGCAGTGTCTCCAAAAGCGTCCTTGCCGCACGGCAGGCAGCAGAGGAGAGACGCGGCGGAGAGCCACAGAACCAGGTAGTAAACGCGCTTTCCCCTCGCCGGGGGGCTTGCGCCAGATAGCCTGGTGTGAGGCTGGAGCGTCCCCAAGGACAAAGGAGGCAGGAAGGGCCACAGGTGTGGGTTCCAATAAGCTTTCAATCTGGAGGGTCCAGGAACCAAATGGCACCGAAATGGGGTGGGCAGCCCCTTTTTCAAGGGGGGTGGTAACAGAAGGGGAACCAATGAGGGACAGGGAGAGGGGAGGACACAACTGGGATACAATCCAATGAGGGAATTTGGGAGGCGGGAGTTGTAACACAGAACCGATGATGAACCGAACTTAACAGAACTTTCCAGACCAAGGGGAAGAACAATCTTCAGGGTGCCACCCAGTGGGCTGCAGCCTATACCTCTGTGCCGCCCATGGAACCTCCCTCAGACCCACTGTCTGAGGCGGGAAAATCCACCCACTGTATGGCTATGGTCTGATTAATATTGCGGAGCCTCAGCCTACGAATAGGCTGAGCCACCGCCACACATCTGTACTTTATAAAACCTACTTCTTCTGACAATTTAGCTAAATTTTTACACTGTAATCTAATTATAGAATATTGTGAAACCTAGATCCAAATATAAAATGTCATTGAGCATTATATGTGTATTCTTGATTGTTTATTTGTTGCCAGACATTCTTTGTGATGTTCCAGAGGTATGTGATAAGAGCAACTGCTCCTCAAGGTGATTCACAAAGGACTGCTGGGACACAATATTTTGCAGCTAATCATGACACTAACGTAAATCTGAAGCCAGAAGATGGTGGCCACTCACTACTCTTGTGAATCTAAGCTGTTTTACCTAGGTGAGAGATGAGGCCTAGGTGGGTGACATTAGATATTCTAAGCAGCTATCATCACTATGTAAATTTGTTTTTAATAGTATATATACTAAATTCAACCAAATAGGTCAGTCAGGTAGGTTTTGAATCATGTCATTTAAAAAATGAAGAGTTCTCAAACAAACAGAATATAACTTACTGGAAATTTCAATTTTCCTGTGCTATTGTTGAAAGATTTCCTAGTAATATTGTAATGTTATAAGTAAAACCACACCATACTATTTGCAGTTTTGGATTTTTCAACTGTTCTTCCATGCATTCATGGTATCCACAGCTTGATTTCTACAGTTTGTTAAGGGCCTTGAAGTTTGATCTCTCTCTTCCTCTCTTCTTTTAAAAGATTAAATTTATTCTCAAAAAGCAGCTGGTGAATTATCAATAATTTTCATGTGCTTGAAACTGATTGAATCAGCATAATCACGTGCTACAAATGAACAGGTGCTGGAAACATGGTTTCAGGCACCTCAGAAAAAGATCAAACCAGGCTGAATAAGCTCAGTTACAAAAGGTAACCTTTTCGGCACTCCATGTTTTAGAATACTGGGACATTCTGGAAATTATTTTATTCAAAGCGGGAAGAATTGGTTACCATAAATCAAGTTCTTTGTAAATCTCCCTTCAGCATACAGTATTTACAGAATACTGGTGGTTTTATCCCAGCCTTTCACAGTCCTGAGAAACACTGATGAGAGAAAATTTAAGGTGGTGGGGGATGGTTTATGAAGGCATTTTTTGAAATATTTGCTGTACGTCTATGCCTTTGTTTTAGAACCTAGCAGTATTATGAGTTTTAAAATAATAAAACAAAGGTGTGCACAGCTGTCATCAGAGCTTTGTATTTCCTCTAACATTTAACACTGAGGTTACAAGATAACAAACCTTGGTTTCTCCTCTTCCTTAAGAACAACTTTGAGTGTTCCTCTGCACATAAGAATTCACTGATTGGAGCAGCAGCTGTCAGAGTATGAGGCTGGTAGAAGGTGTTATCATTCCAATACAGACAATGACTGTTAAACTGACCTTTTGTCAATATGATTTCTATTGAGATTTTTACATATTAAGATTTTTACATAATACATTTATAAAGCAACTAAGACTTAGGGAAAACGGTGAAGGAAAAATGTATTTATCTAAGTCTATGAACAAAGCTGTATCTCTATAAACTTTCTCACTTGAGGCAATGTGACGAATAAGAAAAATAAACAGATGCTCCACACAGGCTGTCTGAGATATACTTTAAGCCATTACTGTGTTTATGGTGATTATTATCCCTAATGCACCAGTAAAGGACTTTTTCAGCTATCCTGATCAGTTCTCATTTCCTAGGCAAGTCAGTTCAAAACTACATTTTTTTTTATTCTGGCATCGTGTGAGGGCACTGTCTCGGTTTGAAAAGACAGGTGTCAGCTTAAGGAAGGCAGGAGCCTCCCTTGAAATGGAAAGTGTAAACCCCCTCCCTCCGAATTATTAGAATTTTGAAATTAAGGGGCTCTCAGGCAAAGATATGGGAATAGGAATAACAGTTCTTCACTAGGGAAAAGAAAAAAGAAAAACAAATGCAAGAGTACAAAACAAAACAAAACAAACCACTGACAGAGTCAGAAATATACCCTGACACCCTGTTGCCACAGGGTGTTGGTAGCAGTCTGATTAAACGGTGGCTGCAGTCCTCCTGATTGGCAGATGTAATTTTGTTGAAGCAGTGATCTTGTAGGAAAGGTCCAGTCCTCCTTTAGAAAGTCCAATGGTGGTTGTGTAGCTCCTGTCCTCTGGCAATCCAGGGGGAAAAGGCTCTGTCTCTGTTGCAAAATTCTCAATCTTTTATCCAGGATGGAATGCCCAGCTCCTCCCCCCCGGGCGGAGCATCTCACAATGGGATGATAAGTTATGAGATAAGGCACTGATGGGCTATTAACAGCAGATAGCCCAGAGAGAGGAGGCAGGGAACATTGCCATGCCTGATTTTAACAGCTCATGAAGATGGTAATCATAATAACCCAGGACAGGCACTTATCTATGCCTTCATTCCAGTATGTGAAGTCAACTGGTGTGTAACAGATATTATCATATACTATTTTTGATTAAACACAGTGGAGATACATATATATAAATGATAAATATATTTAGTTCTATTCCTTCCATTACATCTAACATAAATTTTTATATAGTATGCTCTGACTTCTGCTGTAATTTCTGTCACCCAATAATCAAGATCTTGATTTATTTTCTTTCTTTCTCTATGCGCATTCCCATTTAAATTCCACAGCTGTATATCCTGTCCTAAATTCAGGTTTAAGTGGAGATAAATCACAAAACTATTCTCACTTCCCATAAAGTGCATCTATGCAAAAATCTGGTCTTTCTCTGAAACCTGAATTTGACAGGTGAGAAATAACATGACCTGACTTAATTCACAATAACAGTTAAGTAATTCATGTTTCTACATGACCAGGACCCTGTTAAGATCCTGTTTCATACACAAGACAGCACAATGCCATTGATTGTTGAAGGAACTTGACGAAGGAACTTGACAACTCAGGTTAGGATATGTAGATGACAGGCTGTTTTGTTCTTAAATATTTCTTTGGACTTCTACCCAATCTCTCTAACTGATTTTGGTATAGTTGAGAAATAATTTGTGGGTTTCTTTGTTCAAGGTTCATGTACAAGGTGTCAGACAGTAAACTGCTTCATCTCAAGAACGTTTTCTGTCTGCATAAATACTTTCTCAGTACAGGTCTGAGTAACCTGAAGTAGTATGAGCGACAGTACTGTTGAATTTCAGATATTGCCTCAATACTCAGTGTGATGAGATATATAAATTCCAAGAAAGTTGTGAGGGTTATATTAGAAGATGATTTTATTCTTTAGAGTCTACTCTGTTCTGTGTTTTTTCAGAAAGCAGTTTGGTTCAAAGGTATTCTAGACAGTATTTCATGTTTAGGCATAATGGCTTTTAATTTTGAGGCTATTCTGTAAACAGAAAAAACATGAAACTTCCTAAGAATTTTGAAAATGCAAGCCTATCTATCTTCTTCAAGGCAATCAATAATAACAATATTTATTCAATAAAAAACCGCCAAAACTTTAATTACTTTGAATAAGAAAAAAAAAATTTGTTTTTTCAAAATGTATCCCTCATCACGACATCTGTAAATCTCATTCTACCAGCAGGACGTTCCAGTCCTTCCAGAACCACATTTTCCTGCCCGTATACTCACCTCTGTGTAGAGTATGAGGTCCTAGAACAGAAGGGACAGATACCAAACCTGTTTCCTTTGTAATTCTGTGCTCTTTCATTATGAACACTCTCCAGCAGAACTTCCTTCTTTACAATGTCCAACACACATACGTAAGTTTATCATAAGAAAGTGTATATCAGCATAGAAGAATATATAAAAATTTGCATAATGAAAAGAGCATGTGTTGTTCAGAAAGAGCTCTTCAGTGCAGCTTTTATTGAATAGATAATTATGAATACGAGTAAAGCATACATTGATACTTTCCCAGAATACTTTTCAAGGCTCCACGAGTTTATGATGCAGTGTACATAACTCAGCTAGAGTTGATGATTTGTGCTTTCTAGAAATCTTTGATGGATTTTTCTCTCTCAATATGTCCAGATGTTTCTGGACATATTGAGAAATTTTAAGCATTTGTCTTTGGACAAATAATTATTATTTTCTCATAAGCTGTGTGAAGAAGGAATATTTCCTTTATCTCTCCTCTGCCCTCAAGGTTGTTTTCTGTCTTGAGACATAATACAAAATTGTCCCACTGTGTGGTAAAAATGCACTTATTCAGAGTTGTTCAGAAGAGCTGATTAAAGAAACTAGTTCAAGACAAACAAAGTAAAATAAAATAAAAATAAAATAAATTTTAAAAATTAGAAATTGAATCTGTATACTGAATGCTTAGTCTGTTAATAACTCCTTATATTTCAAGGATAGATAAATGCTGAACAAGAGACTCATATAATAAGAGAGTCTAGATTAATTTAAATTTCTCAACTTTACCTAACAGATATAATTCAGTATCATATCAGTATACCCCAAATTATTCCAAAAAATACTCCAAATCTTAATCAATTCCTTGCAGAAGGNTTTTCTTATTATTCTCTCAGCTCATCCTTGATTCCTTCCTTAATATTCAACATCCCTGACAGCTGTTTTCCTAATGGTGGGGCTGTTGGGAGCAGTTATAAAGAAAGTGGTTTCCCTGGAAACAGAAGCTGTGATGTACTATGTAAAAGTTTTTAAAATATTTCCACTTACTTCCAGCCAGCAGTTTTCATACGTTTTCAAAAAATGGAAAGTCTGTCACTTTTTTCTGATCAATAGCACCACTCTTAAAAATGTTCAAGTACAGTTATTCCGTCTCTCCACCCCACAAGGTATTTATTACTTCTATTGTTATATGAANAAAACCAAAACCAACCAAACAAAAGAAATCAAAGCAGGAAGGAGTGACTCCAGCAACAAGTGAATGAGAGAAACTCAGCTTTTGTCAACTTTCAGCAGAATGGAAAAGGACAACAGTGTATCTATCTCTATTTTTGTTTCCTTTCACAGCTCCCAGCTCATCCTATCCTATATCACATACCTTCTACTTTTTTTAATGTGTTTTTCTATATTTTTCTCATGAAGAGAAATCAGATTTTTTTTTCAAAAGTTTTGTTTTTAATGGCTGAATAGAATAATTTTCAAGAATAACTTACGAATGACAAAAATTAAATGTTTGGCTGTGTAATAACATCTCCAAAATACCATTTTGTGGAAAATTGACTTGTGAGATTGATCTCAGTGATTTGGTATAATTGTCAATATGGAAGAATTCTGAAGATATGAAAAATCACCAGGAACTGGCAAGAATTTCAGTCACCTTTATTACTTCTTTTCCTGTTCATTCATTATTGATACATGAAGAATAACAGTCCCAAGAAAAAAAGGGACATGAGCTATTGCCTCCAAAAGAAACCATTCTTAAATTCATCTAGTACTGAATATACTGTTTGTGGCAGTTTCTGTAACAGCCTAAGGGAAGTCTTTGGTATGTTTTTCATCCAGCTGAGCTATATTTTACTTTAATATTTATATCATTTATTTTTCTACAGTAGTACACAGTGTGTCATACTTCAAAGATAGCGAGCATACAGATGCAGTCTCCCGAAGATGAGAGCAAGGATGAAAGTTATCCAACACCTCCTCTTTCCATAAATATCTACAGTATATTATTTCCAATATAATGTACATTTTTGATCATGATTCTTTTCTTATTATTCTCTCAGCTCATCCTTGATTCCTTCCTTAATATTCAACATCCCTGACAGCTGTTTTCCTAATGGTGGGGCTGTTGGGAGCAGTTATAAAGAAAGTGGTTTCCCTGGAAACAGAAGCTGTGATGTACTATGTAAAAGTTTTTAAAATATTTCCACTTACTTCCAGCCAGCAGTTTTCATACGTTTTCAAAAAATGGAAAGTCTGTCACTTTTTTCTGATCAATAGCACCACTCTTAAAAATGTTCAAGTACAGTTATTCCGTCTCTCCACCCCACAAGGTATTTATTACTTCTATTGTTATATGAAGCATTGCTTACTTGATATCAATGCGTTTTACAAGTATATAAAAGATGTGCTAGCTCATGTTCAAGGAGCACGTTTTCTTAATTTTCAATAAGACTGCTGCTATTAAACAAAGAATCTGCTTAGACTTGAACAATATAACTGCACTAAAGGAGCTTCTAGAGGTTATAATTTGCATCCTCCATCAGTATTATTTTGCTCACGCTTTAATTCTGGCTGATTATAACCACATTTGTTCAAGCTTTGTAGCTATTTGATGAGGAACAATCAGAAATACGTGTTACTTCACCCTGAACTCACTACCCCGGAATCAGTAATTATCATGCACGTATAACAGAGTCTTTCTCTCTTTTCTCTGTATAGTCACCTCATAGCCCTCCTGAGACAGAAACACTACATTTCTGGAAGATTCTTGAAACAATTTCTAGCTAAGAATTAGTATTTATAAACTAGAAATCAGAATTATGAACCACTTGAAAAAGTGGTTATTGAATTTTCCTATTGATGTACAATAGGATAAACATACGACAATATTCCAGCCTCCCAAGCAACCCATCACACCCGTTTAAGAATGAAGATCAGGACCTGAAATAGTCATCTGACCATATTCATCTCCAGACAGATCTTTTAAATCTCTTTCATCAGTATTCTAATCAGGGTTTCAAGCCATTCATAGGCACCTACCAACAGGGAGGGATGGCTTTGTCAAGCACTGTTTCAGTGTGTATGTAAATAATGCAGTTTAAATTGCCATAGCAAGGCACAAATAGTTTTTGCATTTATATATCCTATCATTGCATGCACCACTGGTTATGTAAAGAAGTAAAAGAACAAGTAATTGAATTCTGAAAATTACACATTCTGCCTTGTTTATGCTGACACTATGTTTTCATAATTTTGTCTGTAATGTTTGGGTTAAAATATTCATTTTTCTCTTTAACTGTGCATTTTGTTTTTAGATACATTCCTTTGATTTTAGTTGATGTCTTTTTTATCTGTTTTTCAATTTAAAAGTTTATTTTACGTCAATGACTTTTCATTGATTGTGAGGAGCCAAAGGCTTTGTTGTTCTTTTTCAAAGACAAAGAATGTATTTCTAGTTTAGCAGCACAAAGAGGCTTCTAAACCACTGTCATGCTACAGAAAGTTTTTCAGTACAACTTACATTACTTTACATTTAAGGGAAATGATGGCATTTCCTTCATTTGATTATCCTAAAGCACTTCTTAAGCAATCATTCAATATTACATGCAAAGTGTGAGCTAATTAGTAATATTTCTACATTTAAAGATGAAAAACTTTAGGTCAGAGAAACTAAGCAACATCAGTATCTGAATTGTCTGCACCAGAGCTGAGAATAACATGCCACGAGCAGCAACAAAAGATTTGCTACTCCAGTCAGTCACTGAAACCCACATTTTTATGTTTATGAATCCCCTTTTCTAGTTATGGTTGTTGCTTTTTTTTTTTTTCCTTAATAACCAAGACCTATGTAATCTCATCTGTATTACAATTCTGGCTTCATCACTCTCCAAATTATTGACATGGGCAAGGAAAATTGGCAGTGACATGCATTTGTATTTGTTTCCAATGTTTGGAAAGTCTAGATAAAATCCATTTTTTTAAATTAAATGGATTTTTTTCCAGTCCTTCCAAAACTTTTATTACTTTTTTGAGCAAACCATTTCATTCACCAATCTTTCTAGTGTACTTAAAAAACAGTGTACGTCAGAAACACATGGTGCCTGTGTGTGCTTTCTGATGAGATAGAACCCAATGATGTTTTCCAGACTCTGGCGTCCTCCATCCTAAAGCAAATGCCCCAATTTAACTTCTCTAGTTTGTTTTATTTATTTAG
>WEIT01001037.1:35018-49040 GCA_013389985.1 Dryoscopus gambensis | reverse complement strand
AATTGTCTGCACCAGAGCTGAGAATAACATGCCACGAGCAGCAACAAAAGATTTGCTACTCCAGTCAGTCACTGAAACCCACATTTTTATGTTTATGAATCCCCTTTTCTAGTTATGGTTGTTGCTTTTTTTTTTTTTCCTTAATAACCAAGACCTATGTAATCTCATCTGTATTACAATTCTGGCTTCATCACTCTCCAAATTATTGACATGGGCAAGGAAAATTGGCAGTGACATGCATTTGTATTTGTTTCCAATGTTTGGAAAGTCTAGATAAAATCCATTTTTTTAAATTAAATGGATTTTTTTCCAGTCCTTCCAAAACTTTTATTACTTTTTTGAGCAAACCATTTCATTCACCAATCTTTCTAGTGTACTTAAAAAACAGTGTACGTCAGAAACACATGGCGCCTGTGTGTGCTTTCTGATGAGATAGAACCCAATGATGTTTTCCAGACTCTGGCGTCCTCCATCCTAAAGCAAATGCCCCAATTTAACTTCTCTAGTTTGTTTTATTTATTTAGGGTAAAAACATGTGTTAATATCTTTTCAAAGATCACTTTCTTCAAACAGTATACCAAAACACTCAAGGATCATAGTGGCAAGACATTGTCTCTGTCTCAGTACAGAAGGAAAAATTGTGGTTAGTTGCCCTGCATAATTTTTTTTTTATCTTGTTCTAAGAAGCATTAGAACTTCCATGTAATGCAGTAACCTGCACAGTTTATAGATAGTCAGATCACACCTAGAGGTGTGTGATTAATCTTCTTTTACCAATTGCTATTTTGTCAAGCAGTAGCTCCAGGTAATTTAAAATAATTCTAGCAATGAATAACAAATGCAGAAAATTCCAAATCAACAGTGACAACATTTTTGGATAGAAAAAGAATATCTGAAAAATTAGGACTACACTGCTAGAGTACTTATAGCTGTCAGCTTTCATGACTAATATATTTAAAACTGTTGCTGAACTAAATAGCCAAATATATCCTATTTTCAAAACAGGACTATTTAAATTTTAGAATTTTCCGCATGCAAGAGAACTGCCAATTGCTTATCTTTTGGTAAAAGGGTGAGATTAATACTAAAAGGTTTTTGTTGCTTGGGTTTGGTTTTTGTTTTTCCAAATACAGAATTGATTAGCTTATCATTAGAAATATCATCAAATAATAGAAATTGTTTTTTTCTCACAATCACATGACTTCTTTTACTCCAAGAAAAAATAGCTTTAGATAAAACAGCGAGTGTATTTCTGTTATTTCTTCTCTTGCTATCAGAGACTGTTGGAATTGTATCTATCTATGCATAATTGCTAGATACAAATAAGGTCATTGAGATTGTTTATGGTGTACTTCACTAGAATTCCTTAGCATTATTTGAAGGATTCCTTAGCCATATACTAAAATACAATCAGTAATTTATGTGCAGGCTGTGGGTCTCAGATTGTCAAACTGTTATCTCATTATCTGTCTCAAAACTAATCAGGACGGTTGTGAAATAAAACCTGAGTGTATTACTGTTGTCCATTTTAGACTGACTTCGAAATAGAATTTATTTTGACAGGACATGGTGTTGTTAGCTTGTATCAATGTAACTCATTTAAGATGCTTTGAATCTTTTGCATTTTTTTGGGAATTAGACTTTGCTTTGTCATAGCAAAGAAAAAGGTTAAGAAAGCAAAAGGTCATATTCTAGACTCAGCTGAGAAAAAACCTTTCCTTCTGGTGCAATATACTATAATTTTTTGTGCAATCTACTATGATAACTCAAATTACACTTTGCAGTGAAAGTTGGAGCCATCTCTTAGACTAAAACCTCCAGAGAAAACTGGTGGGAGCAAACTTTTTGTTTGCTTTTTTGTTTTGTTGTTTTGTGTTAAACTAACAAAATTTAAAACTAGACATATAATGGACAGACAAGTGATCACTGAGCTCAGGAACATACCAATGTTTAGTGAAGACCACTAACAAGAAGAACTGCCAACTCTCTGTTATAAAAGAGACAACGTTATGGTAAGACTTCATACACTGCTGTCATGAAACTGTCACTGAAATTGAGTCAGGGAACCTGAAGAGTGAAGCATCAAAACAAAGGAGGATGTCTAGGGAGGAATATTTCCATTCTCAGAACAAAAGCAGGGCAAAATAACTAAATTAAAAGATTGACCTGAAGAAAAGAAGGAGCATTTCATACCTAAACTATTCTTTCTGGATACTAGAAGAAGAAAAATTCTCTGTTGTACGAGCTTTCAGTGCTTTAAAGTCTCATATATGCACATTTTCTCCCTTTGCTTTTAGTTTATTAAATCTTCAGAGGTTTATCACATTTTTCAGCTGTAGCAGGAATTCTTGAAAATGTGTCATTTCTCAAGGAGACATCCCAAGAAGATGAAAAGAAAAAAAATATCTCAAGTTACAGATTTCAAACTCCTTTGTGTTTTGGACCATGGAGACTATGATTTGCCATCATAAGTTCTGTATTGATCAGTGATTATAGGATGACAAATGACTCTCAAAGCACAGTAATTCAGCTTTCCTTTGTTTAAACACTCTGGTGTATATGCCTACAGTGTATTTCTCAAGGCAACCCTGAGGCAGCCTTCAGGGTAAGTTTTCAATACTGCAAGGCTGCACATGTAGCTTCAGAAGGAGTCAGCAACTCACTGAACCTTTTCCAACTGTCACTAGCTTGTTGTCATCGTTTTAGCATGATGCACAGGCCACTGTTTTAATGAAGATATGAGAGATGTACCAAGACCTAGCTAGCAAGACTTCTTTAGAATAGACTTCATCACAAATTTTTTCAAAATGCTTTTTACGATCTAGCTGGAAATATCAGTCATTCAGTTTAAATAACAGTAGGCTGCATTTCAGTCCAAAATATACCATTAAATGCTGATATATTACATGGGATTTGAGCAGGCCTTTTAGTAAATCTCCATATATGAGGACCGAATGAGGGTTAAAAATATTTATTTATAAGAGAAGCAAACTGGCATACAGCTCTTTTCTTGGCTAAATTACTTTCCAGTCAAACCCCAGTTCCTTTTAGCAGGTCAGTTACTTTTCTGTTACAGGCTTCATGATAGGCAGTTTGTTTGGACTCTTTGCTTATGCTTATGCTTATGTTGGGTCTCTGGCAATCCTTGTCACAGAGTATTAATTCCTCTGCATGTCTGCATGAATGAATTATGCTAAATTATAGAATAGCACAGAAATAGTAATGACCAATTAGCAAATTGTATTAATTTGCTTTTAAAGACATATTTCTGCAAGAATGACTGAAAACTTCAGAACCTGAAAACACTGATTGAATCTTTTGGCCAAGTTTCAACAAATTAGTCATAACCAGTAACATAGCCACAGCAATTTAGTTTTTAGTCGAGAGAAGAAATTCATTACTTATTTTCTCTCTCTCTTTTTTTCAAGTCACCTTTAATGCTCATTTCATTTAAAAACTAAAACAAGGGAAAATGAGGTAAAATATTTACAATTTCATAATCATCAAACAGGTATACCTTGTTTTTGTTCCTAATATTGGAACAGCTTTTATGGATTAGAGAATTCTTAAACTGATTAGAAAGCTTAAACTGATGGTGATCATGTCTAGCCGAATGAAGCATTAAAGAATGATTCAAAGAAAATTATGTCTCTAAAGGCTGTTAGCTCTCTGTAATAGACTAAATTAAATGACACAGTAAGTTCTCATATACTTCCACATTATTCGGGGTTATACTTTTTTTTATTTATTCAAGGAAGGCAGATTTTCTGCTTTTTTAAAAGTTAAAAAAGGAACTAAGTTTACTGCCTATCCTGTTGGAAATGCAGGGAAGAAACTTCTAAATGGAATGGCCAATGGCTGCAGTACAGTACATAGTGAAATTCAGTATAATGATAATAACATCTTTAAGATTCCTTTGAGGAAGAGGATGAGCAATAAAACCATTTAAACACTTCTGTCAACTTGCTGGAATAGTAAGTAGTTCTGAAACATCTTCTGCTAAGATGTGAGTGGTACCTTCTCAGGCCTGCCAGCACAATACAAAGATACATCAATCTACCAAAGAAGAGGTTGCAGTCAGCATGAAGAGGAACATGAATCTAAATCTGACTTGTCATATGCTTTATAATTATCACCTAGTAAAATCTTGCAAGACAGCACTTTATTTTCTTTAGCAATACCTCTCAGAATACCAAGCTTTCATGCATGTGTGGGTATGCTCACTGCAATTATAGAGGCCATCAGAAGCTTCACATATTTATGTCTACCTTTCATTCTTGCTCCCTAATGATTTAACATAAAGTGCTGAAACTGAAAGTTGCAACCCTTGTGACAGATCCTTAGAGTCTGTATTCAATACTGCCAGAATCGGTTAAAAAGGTAAATAACACTATGAATTCACTTACAGAAAAACCTAGGCGGTGACTGCATCAGGAGCAGTAGAAAAGAGCAAAAAAGCTATTTACTAGTGGAAAAAAAAATCCTGGCACTACTGAATATACACTTTAGAGTAACGAGAACATCACTGTACAGATGCCACGCTTTGCTGTTTTGTGATTCGCAGCAATACCTACACACCTTTCAAGCAAATGGTTATAAGGCTGAGAATGCAGGAAGCTCAGCTATCATAGGTACAGAGTTGAAGTGGTGTCTTCAGAACACAAGTGATTAGTACCTTAATAATAAGGCAATACATAGGATGCCTCATTCTTCAAGACACATCTATATTAGTGTAAAATAGAAATATGTAGATTAAAAAACATTCAGGTATGGCTTCAAAAGACACATACGTTATTGATAATGACTGGTATTGGAGTATATGCAGTAAATGACTGAAGAACTTATTAGAATACATGCAGGAAGCTTGTAATGAAACTGATCACCACACACCGAGGAGTTAATGATCCAGTGAACCATTAGCCTGAGTAGGCGATGCCTGTGCTGCTCTATGCTACACGAATGTCACTCCGCCATCACACCTGCCCGGTGCTGTTCCGTGCTTATCCCCTGGCTTCAGGAGAACCTCAGCGGTGCTGTGTGTATCCCTGAGCTGCAGAACTTTTAGCTGTGCTGTGCTGTGCGTACCCCCGGCTGCAGGAGAGCCGCAGCCCCCCCAGGGTAACACAGGAGCCTGTAGGCAGCTCCCACTCAGTACGGGCAGCTGCACTGACTGCGTGATCTTGCCTTTATGTAAAAGTGTCGCCACAAACTCTCACGTGATCATCTTTTCTGCTTCACAGTAGAAACTATGTTTTCATTTAAGAAAATCTTGTAAGAGCTCGAAAGACCAAGATGGGGTAACTTTTTCATGGATGAGATTGGCACAGTGCTCAGCACCTTGATTAAAGGCCTGTTCAACATCCCATAATTTAGGCTTTCCAGCATCTGAAGAGATTAATACTATATCATCCTCTCTTTCTTTATAACTTTAACTACAGCTGATAACTATAGCTGATAACTGTGACTATAATATAGATAAATATATTAATTATTAGTGTTCAGAAAGTTAAGAAATGGCATTATAAACAATACTTTATGGAATACAAGTTCCTTTCTTACAGGAATCATAACGAACCAGGACCTCCTGGTCAGAATAAGTCCTCATAGATGAAAAAAAGCACTAGGAAATTAAAGATATATTTTAGGTGTACATATAGAGAGAGGAATGTCTTGGATTTTGAAGAGCTGAATAAAAAAACTTAAGTGTTTTTTTTCTGAGTCTGTGATAAAGATAGTTGGATGAGTTCCTGTTTGATGGAAAAAATAAACTGAGCAGTCAATTTTAACTCGCCTGCAGGCAAACTGCAACTCACCAAAATGGGAAACATAAAAATCCAGATCTCATGAAAAAATAAGCCAATTTACCCAATCATATAAGAATGAAAGGGTTGAAAATATAGATAATCATGGACAAAAGGATTTTATATTGCATTAAAAAATGAATAGGTAGAAACAAATGATGTATGATGTGGGGATGTACTGCCACAGTGTGAAAGAGGAGAAAGCAGGAGCTCTGTGAAGCATTGTGATTGCTCTTTTCTGAATTTTTATTTCAAATTGAAAATCATTATGTAAAAAGCATTGGATTTCATACCTTTTAATTTCATTGACATTCAGAAAATCATATATGTACTTCAAAGGAGTAAAATGTATATATCAACAAACATTAGTTCTCACTCAAAATATGATTAAATTAATTAAAACCAAGTAGTTCCTGAAACCAAGAACTTAGCAGGATTTGCAGAACAGTTTGGATATATAATGGGCATGAAGAGTGTCCTTGGGTCTTTAAAACAGGAAACTAGAGCAATGGAATAAGAGAACGGAAAGAGACACACCAAGAAAAGAAAATTATTACCTTGCATAATAATTTAAACCAAATTGTTCAGATCCTTACTGATAATTCTCAAGATTATTGGCCAGAAAAGATCCCTAGGCAATAAATTATGGGAAGATAATGTTAATTTCAGCACAGAGTAAGTGACAAATACAGTATTATTATCTATGATCAAACTACATGTCATAAAAAATTAAATTGGCAGCATAAAACTGGAAAGAGAATTAGAGCAATCACAATTAAATATATGTCAGTAGCAGAATATTTCAATATGTTTTTCATGGGCAAATGCATATATCCAGCATATAATCCCAAAATGGATGCACATTATGGTAATGAAAACTGTCATCAGAAACATAGAAGAATCACAGGCTAGATGAGAACTGGATTCCAATAAGCCAAAAGGAAATCACATTTGGGAAAAAAAATTAAGGCAGAGGGTCATTCTGTCAGATAAAGAGCAGTGTTGATAAAGGACTTGGAGCACCTTGAACCAACATTTAATCAGGATCATATTTCTTCTCCTTTCTATTCTGTAACTTCAAGAAATTCACTCAGCCTGTTCTGGCGTGGAGAAGAAGTCTTCAGTGTAGGCACAGATTTCTTGTAGTTAACTCCAATTTGGTGTGAGTTTCTTCTTCTATTCTCAGCATCCATATATTGCTGTAATACACCAAAGGCCTTAACTGAAGAAATAGCTTGAAATAAGGCTAAGAAGCTTTCAGCTGTCTAAACATAGACATTTAGTGCTCTTTTAGATTCTGTTGAATATCTTGCCAGTGCTGCAGTTGCAGCTTCAGACAGCACAGGTCTTCCATGAAGACTGTTTTTCATCTGCCAGCAGACACCATATGACAGCCTAGACCATTATGAAATGGCACATTATGTCCAGACAAGTTCACTCCTTCCTGTCTGATTTGTAAGTCGAGAAAATTCCTGAGTGGACAAAACCGTTGTGAAAATCAGACCTTTTTTATTTTTTTTCCCCCCAAATGATTTATAAAGAACATGAATATTTTCTTACAAATCAATAATTTTATTGAGAACTGCTGAAATCACTAATATAAGCATGAAACAACAAAAAAATGAGGAGGTCGAGTAACTTGTTCCATTCTTGGTTTTGTTATGATGCTGAACCTGCAGCATCTTCAAGCAATCTTCTTTCCCACTTACTATTAAAAAATGAAAAATTATTCAGTGTTCAGCAAAGATTATTGAGACACTAAACACAAAGTCAAATCAACTGTAGAAAGAATTCATACATATATAATGGGACTAAAATCCTCAAGTGCTGTGGCCTAACAAATTTATTTTATTTCCTGATGATAGAAAATATATAGAACCCTTGCGCTTGTCAGAGAGAAAGCAAAGTAGAGAAGCTGCTTAAGTGACAGGAAAACAAAGAAAGTGAAAAGCCAAGTGAAGGAGCGAAGGAAAGGTGAGGTCACACAGTATTATTGTGTTTTTTCCTCAGAGGACACCAGCTAGTTCTTGCATAGCAAGGGAAGGACACTGGATGAGGGGAATGAGGATGACTTGAAGGAGAGAAAGTATTGAAAGAAAAGCTAGGGCTAAAACCACGGGAATTCAGTGGAGGAAATTAAGTGGGTCATGCATATTGTAGTATGTATTTCTGAGGGGTAGAGACAGGAGGCTTAGTGATGTGGCCAAGTGGGTGAATTCTGAGGTAAGAGAATGGGACAAAGAACAAAAGATACAGAAGAATAAAAGCCAGGAGAGTTGGTTATCTGTAATAGATGGTAGAACTTTTTGATTGTTTGCTGATAGTTTGCTTTCTGGAACTAGTCCACTCTGATGGGAGTGGGAGATCACCTCTTTCTCAGAAAATGAATGCAAATGGTCAGCTCTGGGAAAGTTCAGAAGCAACCAGGAGGAGGGGCAGCATGGAGGGGCAGCAAGGTGGGACAATGGTGCATAGGTGACGACACTGAAACATTTTGAGTATATTGATGTATTATTTTTTAAAAGACAGCCAAAGAGAACAATTTTTCTGTAAGGTCCTAGACAAATTGAAGTCCCATCATACCATATCATACGAGGAAAGAGAAAAGACTTCAAGAACAATGATGAAAAACTGAGCAGACACATAATTAAAGCATATAGATTAGAAGTCCACTGAGAGTGCTGACAGACCAGCATTTGTTTTTGAAGGAAGATGAAGGAAAAAGCAGTGCCAGCTTGGCGCTGCAGTGGTTCTGCACTGATTAAGTACTTAGTGAAGGGTTAAGTACTTAAAGCTCCCTAAGAACTTCACTCTGGGTTAAGTGCACTCAGCATGTGACTCAGTGAGCGTTAAGGAGCAAAAAATCCCAGTTATTGAGGCTATGGCAGGTTGCACTCTGTAAACTTGTTAATATACTGCACAAAGCATGAACTTTTCAGTGAATTGCAAAATTAAGTAGGTTTGTTTATTTATTAGATTTGTTCCTTGTATCTTTCTGCATTTATAATCTGAAATTTGGCAGCAAAATTGAGTATTATTATTTATCTATGAAGATATGAAGACTAAAATTGAAAATTTGTGGCCAGGAAATATGTTGTTTCCCAAACTCTTCTAAGTAGCCAAAAGTACAGCTACAGGAAGTATTTCTTCATCATCATGTTTGAATCCTTTACTTATTATCAGAGATATGTCAAAATTCTGGAGATTTATTAAAATATTCTGTATTTTAGTTTTCCTACTCCATGAAGATTTTCTCATTGCCATGTGTCCATTGAATATGTAATTTCATTGCAGCCACACTCCCACACTGGAATATGTAAAATGCCTTTGATAAAAATTGCCCATCTTTTAATTTTTTTATGAAAGCCCAGTGTCATATTTGTTTTACATTCATCAATGCTCTTTGAATGTAATAACCTTGCCATAATACCTCTTATGCTTTGATTGCCACTCATTGGCAGAACTTAGTAATTAGCCTTGAGGTGAAATCTCCCAATTTAACTGATTAATCAGATTTTGAAAAAAAAGTCAGATGACCATCGAAAAAAAAGATGTTGCTACTGCAATGCAGTTATAGATACTTTTATAATTTGATTGGTATGTAAAGCTGTATTGGGTTGACATGCCAAGGGGTTTTTTGGGGTGGGCTGCAGCGGTGACTTCTGTGAGAAGAGGTCATGGGCTGCTTCCATGACAGACACTGCCAGTTCCAAAATGGACCTGCTGCTGCACAAATCTGAGCCCATCAGCCAAGCTGGTGGTGCCTCTGTGAAAACATATTTAAAAAAGAGTAAAAACCACAGCACAGTCCAAACATGGTCCAGAAAAGGACTGAGAAAAATGTAAGATAAACTGCGCTGCAGGCAACAAAATCAGTGAAGAAGGAGGGTAAGGAGGTGGTCCAGATGCTGGAGCAGAGATTCCGCTACAGCCGATGGAGAAGACAATGGTGAGAAGCTGGCCACCCCCACCCCATGGAGGACCAAGGTGGAGAAGATATCCCCACTGCAGTCTGTGGAGTACCCCCCACTGGAGCAGGTGGACATTCCCTGAAGGAAGCTGCAGCCCTTGCTTGGACAGCCCACATAGGACCATATTTTCTGGCAGAAACTGTGGCTCCTGAAGAGAAGCTGACAAAGGAACAGGTTTTCTAGTGGGAACTGCAGTGTGTGAGGGACCATGACGGAGCAATCCATTCCTAAAGGACCCATGCTGGAGTAGTTCTAGAATAACTGCAGCCCATGGGAATGATCTAAATCGGAGTAGTTTGTGAAGGACTAAATCTTGTGTGAGGGAATCTATGCTGGATCAGGGGAAAGTGTGAGAAGGGAGTGGCAGAGGTGAAGTGAACTGACTGCAGCCCCCATTCACTATACTCCTGCACTGCTCAGAGGAAAGTGGAAAAACGTCAAGAGTGAAGCTGAGCCAAGGAATGAGGGAGAGTTGGAGATGAGGTATTTTTAGTTCTGTCTTTGTTTCTCATAATCTTACTCTATTTTTAATGGAAAATATATTAAAATAATTTGCCCAAGTCAGCCTGTTTTGCCTGTGGTAATTGATAAAAAACTCCTTGTCTTTATCTCAATCTAAAAGCTTTTTCAATCTTATTTTCTCCCCCTGTCCTGTGTAGGAGGGGAGTGAGGGAGTTCCTTGGTTGTCATCCAGGAGCCACTCAAGGATAGCCCATGCGCTACCTCTTTATGCTTTAATGAAAATAATAAAAAAGCAGCCAAACAGACAACTGATTATTAACAACATAATCAGAGTAATTTCTTCATGGCAAATAAATCAGAAAAATGCTAATTATATAATCTTTGGTAGTCTTGTGTTATTCTTTTAATTAATAAAATGAAGTATGAATCAAACATTGATCCTAATAGTAGCCAAAAGGCATACCTGCCTTTTTCTTGACTGACAAGACAGTGTTCTTGTGAATGTTTCATTCACTTCATTAAGGCTGCTTATAAATTATTTCAGATGCCCAGAGTCTTAATGACAGAATAGAAACAGTATTAATTAACATATATATGGTAATTTTATTTTAGAGACATGTAGGGTAATTTTTTTGTTATTCTGAATGTTTTACCAATAATGTGAATCATATAGACAATTTTTAAAAATTATTATTTTATTATTTTCTCTTATGTTCAATGTGCAAGAGCATAGACATTTACCAGAAACACTAAGATATAGTTAGTGTAATGTTTAAAAAAATAACATGAGGCAATTAATTCTACACACATAGAGTGCAAGTTCATAGAGGTACAGTCATATCAGTGTTAATAATTAGTTGACTAGATTCTTGAGCCAGCAAATAAAATGCCCATAAAGGAGTTTGTCTTAAGTTCTTTCTCTTGCATGAGCCCAGGAACCTTCACAAAAAGGAGATATGTGCAGTTATGTAGAGCGTGGTAATCAATCTGAACTAACATCAAGTCAGTTTGGGGTTTAGGTTTGCAAAAACTGGTTGACAGATGTCTTTCCCAAATGATTCTTAATCAAGCTTCCAGGGAGGTCTTGGAGCATACAGGTGTTGACTCCAAAACACATTTAGACAGAAGAGCATTAAAAACAGCAACTTGCGGCTCTTCAGGAAATACTGTACAGCAGGTACACAATGATATGGAATATAGGTGGCTTTATATTCTGCAATCTAAAGCAAACCTGGTTTGATCAGAACATGACAAGAACTTGGAGCCTCAGGCAGAAGGAAAACTGTTCACTGAATCCCCAAAATAGAATCACTAATTCACTTAAATGTTATAGGAACAAGTTCAGGAGGTCCCTCGCACTACAAGCGCATATAGTAAAAATTGCATTACTCACCTTTTAATGTGCTACTTAATAAAATGTCAAGACAATAGAAAAAAGTCAGAATCAATTTCTAACATTAGATTTTCTTTTTCACCATTAGTAAAGACCTGATCATATTTACTTCTAGAATCTCATGTTAGAAGTCAGATATAAATCACTTTCTCACTTCACTGTGAGAAAAATTCTGTCAGAAAGACTTAAATCTTGTAAAGTTTTTTGTGATCTCAGAAATATTTATTTGTCTTGCTTCCATCATAGTACTCTTTCTTATGAAATTCTCATGATGATTTGGTGTGAGTACCTTATAGTTATTAACATTTATTATTTTAACTATCTTAATTTCTTTTATTTCTCAGCCCAGTCTTCAAATTCCTCCATCTTATTAATTCTCCTCTTTAAATTCTCTTCAATTTGTCCATATCTTTCTAGAAGTTTTCTGTTTACAGAAAATTCAGAATTAATATCTTATTACAATTACAATTCATTGTAATGTCTCACCTTCAAGCCCCATTGGAATACCATCTTTAATTTTCCATCACCTTAATCTCAGGCTTGACTTAGCACTGCTAGCTCCCTTGTTTCTCCCCTCTTCTAAGCATAGAATTTACAAATCCCTTTTTCAGATGTTTATAGTTTTGCTTTATTCCACTCACGTGATAAATTTTATACTTTAACTATTGTTTTCATAAACTTAGTGTTTATTCCATCTTCCAGATCAGCAAGAAAGCTGTGATATTACTATGATAAAATAATTGACTTTCTAGACAAAAGAAATGCAGTAGATCCACTTTATCAAGGATTCAGTGAAGTGGTTGATATGGTTCATTCAGGTGACACAGATCAACAGCAGGCAATGGAGTTTATTAAAAAGAATAATAGAACAGCTAAAGAAACAGCTAAACAAAAACCAACATGTATTTCTTAAGGGAGATCTCTGATGTCTGTTCTTGGGACCAATTTTATTTAATATGTTCATTAACAGTCTTAGAAGAAAATATGGAAAAGCTATAGTGAGATTTTCAGATAACCACACATAAAAATGTTGCACAGAGAAACATTTGAATATCATAAAGGGACAACAGGATGATATTCAGGGCAAAATTAATAGAAAAGCTATGAAGTTTAGTAGTTGAACATGCAGAGTGATGCACTTACAGACTTAAAGAGTTATTTTTGGTTTGTTATAAACGGGATTAATTGACTTTAGAATAATAAATGAAGGAAAGGCAGTGGATGTAGTTTTTCTAGATTTTAATACTTCTTTTGATACGGAAGCTCACAGCATTCTTCTGGAAAAGTGCAACTGTGGCATGAGTGGCTTCCTGTTGTGGAACTGGCTGTAAGGCAGGGCTCAAGGTGTAGTAGTGAATGGGATTGCACCTGGCTCATGAATGTCATGATGGGTGCTTCTCAGGGTTCAGTTCTAGGGCCAGGTTTTCTCAATGTATTTATTGATATACTGGATGCAAGAGTTGATTCACCATTATCAATTTTGCTGATGATACCAAAATGGGAGGTGCTGCTGATTCTCTTGAAGGACAGGAGGCCTTGCAGAGGGCTCTAAGAAGATTGGATCATTGGGCTATGATAAAATTTAACAAGTCAAAATGCTGGATTCTTCAGCTGGGACAGAGTAATACTGGACATAAGTATAAACTGGGAGACCAGTGGTTGGAGAGCAGCCCTACAGGAAGGGAACTGAGGGTGCTGGTTGGCAGCAGCTCAATACAAGTCAGAAGTGTGCCCTGGCACTCCCATTCTGGAGTGCATCAAACACAGCCATAACCAGCCAGTAAAAAGAAGTGTTTATCCTGCTATACTTAGCACTGGTTTGGGCTCACCTTGAATCCTCTCTTTGTTTCTGAATTCCACAATTTAGGAAGGGTTTGAAGGTACTTGAATGAGTCCAAAAAAGGGCAGCAAAATTGGTGAAAGGGCTCGTGAAAGGGCTTAGTCTCCTAAGAGGAATGCTAAGGACTTTGGAAGAAGAGGAAACTGAAACTCATTGCTCTCTGCAGGTTTCTGAGAAGGGGAAGTGGAGAAGCAGGTTCTGATCTCTTCTTCCTGGTATCCGATGATAGGACAGGTGGGAATGTTCAAGCTGAATCAGGAAAGGTTTAGGCTGGATATTAGGAAGCATTTCTTTACTGAGGGGAACTGAGAATTTCTTTACACTGGAATAGGCTTCCTAGAGAGGTGGTTGATGCCCCAAGCCTGTCAGTGTTTAAGCGTCATTAAAGACATACTTTAACTTTTGGTCAGTCCTGAAGTGGTCAGGCAGTTGGACTAGATTATCATTGTTGGTCCCTTCCAACTATTCTATTCTATTCTATTCTATTCTATTCTATTCTATTCTATTCTATTCTATTCCATTCCATTCCATTCCATTCCATTCCACTCCACTCCA